>JADRCC010565644.1:0-28129 GCA_019843855.1 Hylomyscus alleni
TGAAACTGTGCTCAACACTCTTTTTTTCAAAGCTGCTACAGAACAGCTCTATTTGCTCTCAACACTCAATGGCTTTTACAGCTCGAAGTTACAAATGTACTTCTATATTCTCCCCTAAAACAATATAATCAGGTTTGTCATGACAATATCCCACTATCCTGGTATCAAGTATGTCCTAGTTAGGGTAACTATTGGTGTGATGAAACCACCTGACAAAAGTAACTTGATGGATGGGAGCAGAGCTTTTCACTCACAGTTCCATATACCAGTTAAAGCCCAAAGGGTAGTGAGGGCAGGACTTCAAGTAGGGAATGAATATGAAGGTGGGAGCTAATTCAACTTCCTTGGAGGAGTGTTGCTTACGTGCTTACTTAACCTGCTTTCTTATAAAACTCAAAACCACCAGAACAGGGCTTGTCCTGGGATAGACTCTCCTATGTCACACCACAAATTAAGAAAATTTCTTATATGCTTGCCTATAGGACACTAAATAGAGACATTTTTTTTTTAAAAAAAGTAAACTACTCTCCTCTCAGGACCTTAGCTTGTTTCAGTTGTACATAATACTAGCCAATACACATGTCTTCTGCCATAAACCAGATTCATCTCTATGAAAAGCTCCAAGTAGTGTTTATAATAATGAGGCCAGGCATAATGGACCGTATTTTTTATCTCAGAAGTTGGGAGGCAGAGCAGATAGATTTCTGTGAATATGAGATCATCCTATTCTACACAGTATGTTGCAGGGCTATACAGAGACTACACTGAGAAAGGGGTGGGGGGGTCAATATATAGAATATAGTTATTTGTGGACTCACTAGTAGCTAAGTTCACTTGAAATATGGAATAATGTAATTTTGAAATACACTTGCTGATATTCATTTTTGTGTGTGATGGTTAGCTTTAGTTATCCACTGGCAAAATATGTGCTTATGTGGGAAGATTTTTAGTGAAGGATTTAGTATATTGGATTGGTGAGGTGCCACGAAAAACTTGTACTGCATTTCATACCTATGAAGAGCCAATAGTTCTTTAGCTAATTATGGACCTTCATTAATATTTCCCTTATCTACTTTAGAATTTTTATTGGTCTGTCTTTATAAATGTATTGTGAATGTATCTAATTTTAGTTTATTCTGAAAGGGAACTAAACAGGAGTGTCAAAACAGGAAACATATTTTAGTGGAGGTGATGTAGTCAACTGTAGGCTTATATTTTTAAAACCAATTTTAATTATGGTCTTTAATTCTTCAAATTCCCTTCTAGCCCACTACCTATCAGAGGTAGAGGCAAAGAAAGGTTAATAGGAAACAGGGGTTATGGACTTGTTTAAAGTACTTCCCTAGGGCGATTCTAATCTTCATTGTTAATAGTTCAGTCCGCTAGCAAAAACACTGAATGTTATAGAGTATTAGCAGCTTAGTCCAGAAGAAACCACAAGGCTCTCCTAAGTGGCTATATTGATCTGCACAAATCTGTAGAAGCAGCTGGAATACCACCAGAAGTTCATTGGTGCATTTCTCTATGAAATCATGACAAGTGAAATTCAGTGAAAAAAGCAAGGTGAACAAATTTAAGAGCGTGTTCAGTGAAGACCAGCATCAGCAAAGCCCAACAAAACCCAACAAAGGGTTGCAAGACAAAGCAGTAAAAGAATGTTGTCTACTGTCTGTTAGACTATACTTACACTCTTTGAAAACAATATACATCCTCTTAAGCATCCGCTCCAGCAAAACATCACAGGTCCTTCAACAAGCAGCTTCCAGAAAAATACCATGTGTCTATTCTCAGCAAAACATCCTCCCACATGTCTGCTTCAAAAAACCATACTCTCATAAGACAGTTTCCAAAAAAAAAAAAAAAAAATACATCAGATGAAACTACTGAGTCTCCAATGAAACCAGAAATCCCCATTTCAGTCATCACCTAAACTGATAAGAGATTGCAGTATGAAATCAAGATTTATTTTCTTATCATTTTTTCTTACTTTGCAGTTTGTTTACTGTAACTATGACTGAAATAATACAGTATGCAGAATCTATGTAATTGTGAAATCAAAAATCTAATAATTTTTTGAATGATTTTAAGTTTTTCCCTCCTATTTTCTATATGACAAGTCCAAGTAAATATAGATGCAATATACATATCTATCATAATTAACTTATTTTTTTGTTGTATATTTTCTTTATTTGTATTTTAAATATTTTCCCCTTTCTAGGTCTCCCCTTCAGAGTCTCCCATCCCATCACCTGTCCCCCTGCCTCTATGAGGGTGCTCCCAGACCCAACTACACCCTTCCTCCCTCTCTGACATTCCCCTACACGGGGGCACTGAACATCCTCAGGACCGAGGGCCTCTCCTACACTGATGTCCAACAAGGCCATCTTCTACCACATATATGGCCACCGCCAAGGGTCATTCCACATGTATTCTTTGAGTGGTAGCCCATTCCCTGGGGGCTCAGGAGGGTCTTACCTGTTGACACTGTGGCTCCCTCCATGGGGCTGCAACCCACCTCAGCTCCTTCAACCCTTTTCCATCTCCTCCAACGGGGACCGCAGGCTCAGTCCAATGGTTTCTCCTCTGTATTTGTCAGGCTCTTGCAGAGTCTCTGAAGAGAGCCATATCAGGCTTCTATCAGTAAGTACTTCCCGGCATCCACAATAACATCCGGTTTTGGTGGCTGTATATGAGATGGATCCCCAGGTGAAGCAGTTTCTGGGTGGCCTTTCCTTCAATCTCTGCTCCACACATTGTCACCATATTTCCTCCTGTGAGTATTTTTCTCACCCTTTTAAAAAGCACTGAAGCATCCACATTTTAGTCTTCCTTCTTCTTAGGAAGAAGGGTTCATAAGGTCTATGAATTGAATCTTGGTTATTCTGAACTTTTGGGCTAATATCCACTTATCAGTGAGTACATACTGTGTTTTTTTGCTTTGTGACTGAGTCACACACTCAGGAAGATATTCTAAAGTTCCATCCATTTGTCTATGAATTTCATGAAGTCATTGTTTGTAAAGGCTTAGTAGTACTCCATTGTGTATATGTACCACATTTTCTGTATCTATTCCTCTGTTGTGAAACATCTGGATTGCTTCCAGCTTCTGGCTATTATAAATATGGCTACTATGAACATAGTTGAGCATGTGTCCTTATTACACGTTGGAGCATCTTCTGGATATATGCTCATGTGTGATATAGCTGTTCCTAAGGTAGAATTATTTCCAGTTTTCTGAGGAACCAACAAGACTGATTTCCAAAGAGGTTGTACCAGATTGCAATCCCACCAGAAATGGAGGAGTGTTCCTCTTTCTCCACACCCTGCCAGCATCTTCTATCAGCTAAGTTTTTCACCTTAGCCATTATGACTCGTGTGAGATGGAATTTCAGTGTCATTTTGATTTGCATTTCCCAGATGAATAAGGATGTTGAACCTTTCTTTAGGTGGTTCAGAGCCCTTTGAGTTTCCTCACTTGAAAATTCTCTGTTTAGCTCTCATCCCCTTTTTTAATAGGGTCATTTGGGTCTCTGGAATCTACCATCTTTAGTTCTTTGTATACATTCTATATTAGCCCTCTATTGGATATAGGATCAGTAACAATAGCAATCTGTTGGTTGCTTTTTTGTCCTATTGGTAATGTCCTTTGCCTTACAGAAGCTCTGTAATTTTATGAGGTCTCATTTGTCAATTTTTGATCTTAGAGTATAAGCCATTGGTGTTCTGTTCAGGAAACTTTCCCCTGTGTCCATGTGCTTGAGACTTTTCCCCACATTCTCTTCTATTAAATTTGCTGTATCTGGTTTTATATGAAGGTCCTTGATCCAGTTGGACTTGAGCTTTGTACAAGGAGATAAGAATGGATCAATTTGCATTCTTCAACATGTTGACTCTCAGTTGAAGCAGCACCACTTATTGAAAATGCTTTCTTTTATCCACTGGATGGTTTTAGCTCCTTTGTCAAAGATCAAGTGACTGTAGGTATATGGGTTCATTTCTAGGTCTTCAATTCTATTCCACTGATCAACTTGTCTGTCACTGTACCAATACCATGCAGATTTATCTCTATTGCTCTGTACTATAGCTTGGCTGCTGATTCTCCCAGAAGTTCTTTTATTGTTGAGAATATTTTATTGTTGAAAATATTATTGATAATACTTTTCACTATTCTGAGATTTTTGTTAATCTAAATGAATTTGAGAAGTGCTTTTTCTAACTCTATGAAGAATTGAGTTGGAATTTTGATGGTGATTGCATTGGATCTGTATATTGCTTTTGGCAAGATCTTCATTTTTACTATGTTAATCCTGCCAATCCATGAGCATAGGAGGTCTTTCTATATTCTGATGTCTTCTTTGATTTCTTTCTTCAGTGACTTGAAGTTCTTGCCATACAGATCTTTAATTAGTTTGGTTAGCATCACAACATGATACTTTATATTGTTTGTGACTATTGTGAAGGGTGCCATTTCCCTAATTTCTTTCTTAGCCTGTTTATCCTTTGAGTTTAGGAAGGCCATTGTTTTGTTTGTGTTTTCTTTATATCCAGACACATTGCTGAAGTTGTTTATCAGCTGTAGAAAATTTCTGGTGGGGTTTTTGGGGTCAATTAAGTATACTATCATATCATCTACAAATAGTGATATTTTGACTTCTTCTTTTCCAATTTGTATCCCATTGATCTACTTTTGTTGTCTAATTGCTCTAGTGTAGCCATCACTGGCTATATGAACTTGTTCCCTGAATAGAAAGATGTGGTTACAATAAGAAGATGGTGAGATAAGAATAAAATGAGACCAAGACAAGTTTCTGATCAAGGCCTAATGTTTACTTAGGAGTCTGAGGATATAAAGGGAGGGGACCCATCCCCTCAATACTAGGATCTCCTAGCCTGTAGTTAGTCGTCAGGCTCAGCAGGTTGTGGCTTTTTTCAGGAAGCTGCAGATGTGGCAGGACAATAGACTTCACCTAAGTTGGAAGGCGGGCTACCCAGATGTGGCAGAGCAAAGTCTGAATCACCCTGCACTAGGCTGGGGGAAGGGCATACTCTAGCTAGAATTTCAAGTATTATATTGAATAGATAGTGAGAGAAAAGGCAGCCTTGTCTAATCCCTGATTTTAGTCAGATTGCTTCAAGTTCCTCTCTATTCAGTTTGACATTGGCTACTGGTTTGATGTATATTGCTTTTTACTATATTTAGGTATGGGCCTTGAATTCCTGATCTTTCCAAGACTTTTAACAGGAAGTGATGTTGGATTTTGTCAAATGCTTTTTAGGCTTCTAATGAAATGATCATGTGGTTTTTTTTTTCTTTGAGTTTGTTTATGTAGTGAATTACATTGAAGGATTTCCCTATATTTAACCATCCCTACATCTCTGGGATGAAGCCTAGTTGATCATGGTGAATGATCATTTTGATGTGTTCTTGGATTTGGGTGGCAAGCATTTTATTGAGTATTTTTGCATCAATATCCCTAAGGGAAATTGGTCTGAAACTCTTTCTTTGTTAGGTCTTTGTGTGGTTTTGGTATCAGTGTAATTGTGGATCATAAAATGAATTAGTGTTCCATCTGCTTCTGTATTGTGGAAGTTCGAAGAGTATTAGTACTAGGTCTCCTTTGAAGATCTGATAGAATTATGCACTAAAACCATCTGATCTTGGGGATTTTTTTTTGTTTTTTTTGTTTTTTGTTTTTTTTTTGGTTTGGAGACTTTTAATGACTGCTGCAATTTGTTTAGGGGTTATGGGATTGTTTAGGTGGTTTCTTGGATCCTGATTTAACTTTGGTATTTGGTATTTGGTATCTGTCTAGAATATTGTCTATTTCATACAGATTTTCCAGTGTTTTTGAGAATAGGCTTTTGTAGTAGGATCTGATGATTTTTTGAATTTCCTCAGTTTCTGTTGTTATATTTCCCTTTTCATTTCTGATTTTGTTAATTTGGATACTGTCTCTGTGCCCTCCGGTATGTCTGGCTAAGGCTTTATCTATCATGTTGATTTTTTTTTTTCAAAGAACCAACTCCTGGTTTTGTTGACTCTTTTTATAATTCTTTTTGTTTCTACTTGGTTGATTTCAGCCTTGAGTTTGAATATTTCCTGCTGTCTGCTACTCTTGGGTGTATTTGTTTCTTTTTGTTCTAGAGCTTTCAGGTGTGGTGTTAAGCTGCTATTGTATGCTCTTTCCAGTTTCTTTGTGGAGGCACTCAGAGCTATGAATTTTCCTCTTAGGACTGCTTTCATTATGTCCCATAAGTTTGGGTATGTTGCACCTTCATTTTCATTAAATTCTAAAAAGTCTTTAATTTCTTTCTTTATTTCTTCCTTGACCAAGTTATGCTTCAGTAGGACATTGATCAACTTCCTTATGTATGTGAGCTTTCTGTTGTTTTTGTTGCTATTGAAGACCAATCTTAATTCATAATGATCTGATAGGAGGTATGGGATTATTTCAGTCTTCTTATATATGATGTGGTCTGTTTTGTGACCAATTGTATGGTCAATTTCAGAGAAATTATGGTAAGATGCTGAGAAGAAGGTATTTTCTTCTGAATAAGGATGAAATGTTATATATGTCAAATCCATTTGGTCCATAACTTCTGCTAGCTTCACTCTGCCTGTGTTTAATTTGTGTTTCCTGTATCTGTCCAATGATGAGAGTAGGTGTTGAAGTCCCCCACCATTATTGTGCAATGTGTGCTTTGAGTTTTAGTAAAGTTTCTTTTGTGAATGTGGGTGCACTTGCATTTGGAGCATAGATGTTCAAAATTGAGAGTTCTTGGTAGATTTTTACTTTAATGAGTATGAAGTATCATTTATCTTTTTTGAGGAATTTTGGTTGAAAATCTATTTTATTTCATATTAGAATTGCTACGCCAGCTTGATTCTTGGGACCATTTGCTTGGAAAATTGGTTTCCAGCCCTTTATTCTGAGGTAGTATTTGTCTTTAACACTGAGGTGTATTTTCTGTATGCAGCAAAATGCTGGGTCTTGTTTGTGTATCAGGTCTGTTATTCTATGTCACTTAATTGGGGAAGTGAGTCCATTAATGTTAAGAAACATTAAGGAACAGTGATTGTTACTTCCTGTTATTTTTGATTTTTTTTTATGTTTATGTGGTTATGTTCTTTTGTGTTTGTTGAAAGAAGACTACTTTCTTTACTAGGTTTTCTATCTCCAGTGTTACCTCCGTTTGTGATTTCTTTATTGTTTCTGTTTTCATTTTTAGGACTTGGATGATTTTGTTGAATTCTTTCACTTGTTTGATTTGTGCTTTCCTTTAATTCTTTAAGGGAATTTTATGTTTCCTCTTTAAGGTCTTCTACATATTTACATATATTCTCTTGTATTTCTTTAAGGTAGTTATTTATTTCCTTTTTAATCTCCTCTATCATCATCATGAGATGTGATTTTAAATCAGAGTCTTGCTTTTCTGGTATTTTGGGTTAACCACGGCTTGCTGTGGTGGGAGAACTGGGTTTGGATGATGCCAAGTAGCCTTAGTTTCTATTGCTTATATTCTTGCTCTTGCCTTTTCCCATCTGGTTGTCTCTGGTGTTAGCTGGTCTTGCTTTCTCTGACTGTGGCTTTCTGCTCCTGGAATCCTCTGTGTCAGTATTTCTGGGAGACTAGTTCTCTCCAGTAGGAATTTAGGTATGGAGAGCTCTGGTACAGGGTTACCTCTGGGGTGCAGACAGAAACTGGAAGGATCTTGTCTCCTGCTGATTTTTTGTTCCTGTTTCTTGATGACTTTGGGAGGGATCTTCTTGGACCAGGAATTTGAAGTGATGTGGTGATCTTACCTGCATTCACAGGCTTGTCTGCATTCCTAGGAGACCAGCTCTCTCGTGGCAGTTTTCATGTATGTAGCTCTGTGGCATGGTACCAGCTCCAGGCATAGACAGAAACCAGTAGGCTCATAATTCACTTATATTTATACTCTTTGTAATAATATGTTATTTTCTATTTTGTAATATATAATATTTTCTGTAAAATTGAATTTCTCGTTTCTATAGTTCAGGCTCAGCAGTTAAGACTGTCTAGTCTTGCAGAGAACCCAGGTTCAGTTTCCAGCACCCACATAAAGGCACACAACTACCTATATTTTCAAGACCACAGTATCCAATACATTATTGTATCTTCCAGGGCCACTAGGGGCATGTATGATATTACATAAATACATTCTGGTAAACCGATCATACATATAATTTTTTTCTTAAAAGAATTTTTAGCATGAAATAATGATGACTCAGGCATATACATTTAAAATTGAAATATGAAAATATTAAATTTCATAAAATTGAAGGCAAAATAATTGGGTCTATTATATATATATTAACTTTTCATATTACACACAGCATGTATTGATTGAAAAGTTACATGGGAATATAAAATATGGGGAAAAGATTCACCTTTCCTATAGCCTTCTTAGCTAGAACTGATTTGGAAGAAATAATTGTAACAAATACACATTGTAACTAAATGCCATTTTATTTCTTTAGTTACTCGATTTGGTAAAGTTGTATCAATTACTTTATAAGAGGTTCTATCAGGAAAACTTAAATAAGTAGACTGGACTAAAGTACCTCTTTTCTCTCTAAATGGCTATTGTGTGTTTTATAAAAAGATAAGGAGAAAAGAAATATGTTTGGTGGAGGTGCAGTAAGGAATTTGGGAAAGGGGTGCCTCTGTAGGCCCATGCTAAGGCATCCCTTCCCCATTAGGAACCAGTCATACTATGGTATAGTATAGAATAGATATTATTCAGGGCATGTGGAGAGGAGTTGAGGGAGGGAGAGAGAGAGAGAGAGAGAGAGAGAGAGAGAGAGAGAGAGAGAGAGAAAGAGAGAGAGAGAGAGGAGTAGAGGCCAGCTATGAGCACATGGAGAGAGAGGGGGGAAGGGAATGGGAAGAGATGGGGAGCAAGAGTATGGGAACAGAGCAAGAATAAGAGAGCAAGAGACAAAGGAGATGCAAGTATCTTCTTTTATAGTGAATCAGGCACTCTGGGCTGTTGCCAGGTAATTATGGAGTGTGCCAAGATTAAATACCAACATGCCCTTATTTTGGTTTAATTAAAAGAGGGAAAAAATAGGTGGTTCAGGAATAGGGTCAGAGTGACCTTTAACTACTTCCTGCTGACTTTGAAGTGACGTGTCTGGAGAACCTCAGAAAAAAGGTTTTAGGATGTTGGTCCAGTCTTAGGAGAGTAGGCTGCTTCCTTGCTGTCCAGGGTCTGTGTAACCATCTGTGAATAGATTGGGAGGAACTGGACCAGGACAAGCATCTGTGTCTGTGAGAGTAGATTGGAGCATTTGGGGGTTGCTTCCCTGGAGCTGTCCTGGGTGTAGTAAATGCCTGGATTTGACATGATGCTGACACATACACACACACACACACACACACACACACACACACACACACACGCACATACACACACACACACACACACACACACACACATACACAGAGTGAGATTTCCATTTCATTTAGCTAAATATCACATCTATAAAAATGCATAAGTTAATCAATAGTTTTAAAGGCAGAAATGTCAGCAACCCTGGGATGCTTGGTAAATAAATAATTGTATCACAATACAAAATATTTAAGACAATTTTATGATAAATATACAGAAATATCACATTTTAAGTAAGTATATTACTTACTTCTTATATTGGTAGTATCTAAAGCACATTTTATGTAGACACTTTGGAAACAGGCTTCTTACTATATAAGTAAAAGTTGTGTAAGACTAGCTGGAAAACTAGAACAGAAGCATATTTCTGGTAAATTAGATAAAATTCTGATTTAATCTTAATATATTTAAATACATTAAGAAAAAATAATATGTGACCTTTTTATTACTGATTATACTCTTTACTCTCTTTAAAATCATATTTTCACAATGTAGGCCTTTCAATGTTGATAAAGTAAAGACTTCTCCTATTCCTTTAGTGAACTGCATTCTTTTCTAGAACCTTGGGTTCAGCACAATAGAATTAGTTATGCTAATAAAATATATGATTTACAGGTAGCTTTCTAAATACAATTGTGAAATTATACCAAATTCAGATGACTGCCTAATAGATACTTATGCCCTGATTTATTTAAATATCTGCTGAGGAATGGGACACATGTATTGGGAGAGATAAGCAGGCTGACTCTATGTAAAAGTTAATATTGGCATTTAAGGAGACTAGGCCTTAATTTCTGTTTTCAAGAACTGGGCAAGTCCAGGCAAGGCAATTGGAAAACTCCAAGTTTCAGGTAGCTAGTTAGAAACAAGGAGATGCTCAGCTACCTAGCCTAAAGTAAGAACAATGCATCAGCAATTTTCCATAACTGGAAGTGACCCCTTCCAGACTCTACTCCACAATACGGTTAAAAAATGTTGTTAGAGATAAGATAAAGGCCACCTATCCTGGAATTCCTTAGAAACAAATTCTAGCTCCCATGTCCTCTTAGAGATAGAGAAAGGTAGAAATCACCTACCCTATAATTCCTTAATGTGTTTTAACTCTAGCCTGGGAGCTCATTTTGTTGTCTCTACCTCTAACTTGGTAATGGGGAGACATCATCATGTTGAACTTCAGCAGGGTAAAATACCCTTTTCATTTACATACTATTTGAGTTTGGGGTTTCATTCTTTGGCTAATCATGGACCCCTCACAGTATTAGAGAGCAACACAACACAATTGTAAAAGCTGAGAATTTTACCCATATTTCACCTTGTTGTTGTTATTATTGCTGCTTTTGTTGTGACATCATTCATAAATTCCAGGTATGTTGTTTATCTTTGCCGCTAATTTTTCTTTGAATATTTCTCTGAACTTTCCTGTGAGGAAAAGAGCTGTTAAAGCTGAACAGGCTCAAATAGTGAGGAATGTCAGAATTGAGAAAGACATGCATAAGAACAGATTCCTACCAAGCTTTCCTTGTTCTGGAACTTATAACCATGACACCTCACTGAGAGGGGCATGATGATACAATACATACAACAGCAGAAGTCCTTTGCCATACGAATAGAGCATCACTACCACCTCAGACTGAGTCATTGGGGAAGCATTTACCACTGGAACCCACCCTATTCCTAAAAGGTTTATAGTGTCTCTGTCCACATGAAATAAAGTATATGGAATTATTTCACCAAAATCATCTGAGAGTGGCTGCTTTATTGAACTGTAACACTCTGGGGAAGAGTTTTATCTCCTGAAGCATTCGTTTCTGCTCAGCAGGCAAAGGCTCATGCTCTCCCCACTGTATCTCCTCCAACTCCTCCCCCCACACATACACCACCACAAATGCAGTTCAAGATTTTCTCACAGCTCCCAGTTTCCTGCAGCAGCTGCTCATTACCTTGCTCCAGCTGTGGTTCATAACTGCTTGCTGCTATGCACTACAGCCTGCCACAACTACTGCAATTGTCATTGGTGCTGCTAAGGTAGCAAGAGAGCTACCTCTCTATCTCAAAACCATCAAATTGGCTTATTTTTTCTTCTTTCAATAACCACATATAGGCATAAAATGAGATGTAAGGACTCCTGCTCTTACTGAAATTAAATTATGGAACAAAGTAAGATAATCCTCCCAGATAAAAGTACAGCAAGGATTTGGAATTTTCTCTTGTTATAATTCATACTTAAGGATATTAAAAATATATCATCAGTGTCACATTATAAATTTCAAGTAAAATAAGTATATTTATTAAAAACATAAATGCCACTCCCCAACAACTGAATCAGAGGCTCTCCTTAAAGATGTAGCCTTGCTATGGTATCCATTCCCCAACAGGGTTGCCTTGTCTGTCTTCAGTGAGAGGATGTGCCTACCCTGGCAGAGATTGGATGAACCTAGGTGGAAAGATATACAGGTGAGGACCCTCCATTAGGAGAGGAGAAGTGGGGAGGTGGGAGGGTCTATGTAAAGTGGGGACCAGGATGGGGACAGCACTTGATGTAAATAAATTTTAAAAAAGAAAACATGAACACTTTTTTTTTTATCAGTAATCATGTCTACTCCTCTAGGATTTGGTAACACAATCACTGCCATTACATTTATTTTATTCTGAAGAATAAATACATATTAAAATGTTCTTGATCAAAGTAGAGAGCTATGTTGAATTTTTTGGATAGCTATTACTGCAATATCACTGGCCATGACCCTATCAAGGACACTTCTTCAGGACTAGTGAAAGCATGGAATTTATTTTCTGAACCTAAGACATGTAAGTATTTAGTATTGTTGGATCAGTACTTCCAGAAAAAGCATATAATTAATGATCAAAGAGTACTATACTCTGTCTACTAGGTGCTGGTTTAATTACCTAGAGATTCCTCTAGGATAATTTACCATTAGGAACTACTTTAACTTTTACTTGCCACTACAGATTATTTTCTTCTTCTCCTCCTCCCCCTCCCCTTCCTCTTCCTCCTCCTCTTCCTCCTCCTCCTCTTCCTCCTTTCTCTCTTCCTCCTCCTCTTGTTCTTCTTTTACATTGGACTTCACTATGACCTAAGCTTTCATGCAAGGATGACCAGCATTCCTCGTTTAGCTAAGACAGCTCATGGCTGAAATTTTCTAAAACCAGCATTTTGAAAGGAAAACATTTTAGGGCAGTGGTCTGTTCAGGCAACCTGGGCCCAGTCAAGTAATAGAACTGGAACACCAGAGCACCGGAGGGTAATTTCTGCCTGCAAGGGAGGAAAGGAGATTGACCATGACTCCTGGGACCCTGACTCCTGTTTCAGTCATAACTTCTCACAGCCTCCCCACAGGAGATGTGTGCTCTGTCACGTAGACAATGCCCCAAACTCCCAACATTCTAGCTGGACCCTACCCCCAGTCATCTGATCACAGCCAGGCATGTCCCGCTCCACAGACAGATAGCCACACCCCACACAATATCAGGGGCAGTTTGTCCCCTCCTTTCTCTCTTGCTCTTTGTTCTTTCTCTTGCCTTCTCCCTTTCTCACCCTCCTCTTTTCTTGTTCTCCCCTCTGTCTTGCTTTCTCTCTTCCTCTCTCCTCCTCTCCTTCTCCTTTCTCTCTCTTTCTCCATGGTCATGACCAGTCTATTTTCTCTTTCCTAAAATAAAATATTTCATGATTATGCACTGACTCCTTTTAATTAATGCATTGTGTGGCCCCAGGCATCAGCAGCAGAGAGACCCAGGGCATAACAAAACAACAGGGCCAAATTGGTGGGCTTTGTCTTGATTCTCTTTGTTGTGTTTGCTGACAAGGACAACAGTCATTGTGGAAATCCATAGTTTTAGAGTGTTAGCTCTGATAACAGATATTATTATGTAAAATAACCAACCATTATATTATTAGAGGTTCTCCTATTCCTGTGCCAAACCAAGTTCATGGATTTTCCACACTGAGGGTTTTATATATTTTTCTATAGTAAGTTCTCATATTATTTCTTCTCAAAATTTTGTTTTAAAGCCAGGTGTATCCATATTTCCTTGTAGAATCTTTTTTTCCAGGAACTTTATGTGGCAGAATCCAGAAATGACTGCCAAGACAATACTAAAGATAAGATATACGGGTTGTTCCACAATCATTCTTTTATCCTCTAGCCATTCATTCATAGGCTGACATTTTCTGAAGGTTATATCCTAAAGGAGTCACAGGTCACAGTCTGTTTTTCGGCCATGTGTCCTATCACAAAATAATGAGGTTTGAGGGATTATCCATACTTGTCTAGAAGGAGATAATGCAGTTAGTTATATCAATCGGGTGTTCAAAATTGTAGTTTTCCTGGGACAATGTTGTTTTCCTGAATAGTTTTTGTTACATGGTCAGGGAGACTGAGAAGTACTCAGTCAGATGAGTGTCCACAGGATTTGGACACCATTTCCATTTCTGAATAGAGACCACAACAGCCTTGGTGTTGGTGTGGTATATCCATTGCTTGATGTCTTCAATTTTAGGGCAATTACTTTCAGTGTGAGCTAAGTTTTTCAAGAACTGGTAGAGAAGGGTGAATGCATACTACTGGAGGACGCTCCTGAGTCCTTTGGGACTGTTGGAGGTGGGTGGCCAAACATGATATACCAGTGGCAGAATTTCTGCCAAGGAAAATGTGTTTCTTGGCTATATTTGTCCAGTGGCAATTTAAAAGTCCTATTTATTTTCTTTTATAGAAAAACATTAAGTAATTAATGTATTCATTCACTTTACATTCAACTATCACCTCCTCCTTTTCTCCAAGCAGTCCACCCCACACAAAGGTCCTCCACCTGTTCCCACTCCCTTTCTCCTCTAGGAAGGGGGACACCACCCCCTGCAGTGAATGGCCCTCACACTGGCAAATCACCTCATTGAATGTCACAGAACTAGGCATGTCATCTACCACAAAGGCAAGGTAAGAGAGTCCCATTAAAGAAGCAGAATCTACAGGGAGGCAACAGGTTTAGGGATAACCATTGCTCCAGTAGTTGGGGGACCTGCATTAAGACCTAGCAAAACACCTGCTACATGTACATCGAGGGCCTATTTATTTTCTTAATTCATCCTGAACTCTAGAGGTTATATGATATCAGTAAGTTTCAAGTTAGTTTTCATTAGGTGAATGCATAAATTTTAATTAGGGTAGGACCATTCTTGAACCAGGCTGAAAAGGAGCCCAATATAACATCAAGCGTAGTGATAGTACAGGCTGGTGTAGGTGTAGAGAAAAAACAAGACTCTTCCATTGCTGATGGAATTGAAAACTGGTACAACCACTTTGGAAATGAATCTGGTGGGTCCTCAGAAAACTGGAAATAGCTCTACCTTTACCACTTCTGGAAATACACCCAAAAGATGCTCTTCTATACTACAAAGACACATTCTCCACTATATTCATAGGAATCTTATTTGTAATAACCAGAAGCTGGAAACAACCCAGATGTCCCTCAAGCAAAGAATGGGTGCAAAAAGTGCGGTTCATTTACCTAATGGAATACTATTTAGCTATTAAAAGTGAGGACATCTTACATTTTGCAGGCTAAGGGATAAATAGAAAATATTCTGAGTGAGACTTGTCATTTCCCTTAGCCATACATTGGAATGTGACTTCAGTGTTCCAGAGGCTGATGAATGTCCCCATATACTGGCTGAGTCTGTCAGAGCTGGCTGCCCTAACAAGGTAAGGGTAAAGGCAATAAGAAGGACAAGAGCAGTCCCTGTGATTGGAACCAGTAGGAAAGCAGCTTCATTTTGAAGAAAATCCTCTTTCGAAGCTGTCAAGCATGATTTGTAGTACTGTGCTGACCTCAAATCAGAATTTTGCAGATCTCATGATAAAAAGATTTTTCTAACAAGGGCTGGCAAAGTTTATATGTGCTTCCTGGTGTTGTGAATAGGATGGAGTAGAAAAGAGTGGCTTCTCTTTCAAGCAGTTGCCTGACTGGTCTGCTGTTTGGGCATCTTAAGTGGTCTTACCTTAAGACTGCAAATATAACCCCATTCTCAGTCAACCACCTACTACATGAAGTGAGAGCCATTTTGGTGAATCAACCTCAGTAGATCCACAGATTAGGACCCAATCAGTTTCCCTAGCCTACCAACTATTGGACTCTCATGGTAAATTTTCACACACTTATTCACTATTTATTAAGAGGATAAAATCCCATTTTAAATTCCTAGTATTTCTATTTTTCCAAGATGATACCTCATCCTTGAAGATGAGTTATCTCAGAATCTTACTGATGCTTCGGATGTATTCTCTGGAGGGTGTCAAGCTCATATTAGCAATTCCTACAAATCTCCCCAGCCTACTCTCATCTTTGTGATTCACAATGTCTGGTCCACAGTCTCATAGTCACCTTGGCCACTGGAATAGAATCCCTAGGATCCATTGAACTCACCTTTTCCAAAGAACTTCAGTGGGTAAGCACCCAAGTGAAGTACCATTCCTAGTGAAGGAGATCTCTCTGGTGCCTACAGAAATATTGCAGAAATGTCAGGAATAGGCACTCCAAAACCAGTGGAAGAAAGAAGATATCATCATTGCCCACAAAGTTCCTGAAAGTTATTCATCAGTGTCTAGTTTGTATTCTCATGTTATGCTATAAAATCACAAGATGGGGTTGGCAAGTGAGGAGAATTTTATGGAAGCTTACATGCCAGGCAGACTTTTTTTTGTTCTTTGTTTGTTGTCTTTGTTTTCCTTTCTTTATTCATCTCTCATATAATAAATTGTGACTACAGCATCTCCCCTCTCCCTTCTTCCCAGTTTGTACTACCTCCCCTATAAACCAGATCTTTCATTTGCTTTGAGAAAAAAGAAGGCCTCCCAGTTATATCAACCAAACCAAGCATAACAATTTTTAATAAGTCTAGGCATAAATCCTTTTATCAAGGCTGGACTAGGGAATCCAGTATGAACAAAAGGGTGATAGGAGCAGGCAAAAATAGTCAAAAATACCACACTCCCACTGTTATGAGTTCAACAAAAAATACAATCTAAGGAACTCCAGAATTTTTGCAGAGGGCTCAGGACAGACTCATACAGATGCCCTTATTTTAGTTCAGTCCTATGAGGCCTTATGAGTCCAGTTTATTTGATTCTGTGATTTTTCTAATGATTCTTTTGGTGTCCTTGACCCTTCTTTCTCCTATAATCCCCCCCCCCACTTTCTGCAGGGTCCTTCCAGCTCTATTTAATTGTGGACTGTGGGTCACTGTGTGTCTGTTCCCATAAGCTATTAGAAAAAGTTTTTCTGATAACAACTAAGCACAGATCTATGAGTATAGAATAACACTATGAATCATTTCATTGATTTTTTTTGTTAAAATTTTTGTTGTAGTCTGGGTCTCTGAGCCACTCTGCTTCCAGCGTTAGCAGAATGGGTTATGTGCTCCTTCTCATGGTTTGAGCCTTAAGTTAAATCAGTCAGTCATTGGTTGGCCATTCCCACAGCTCTGATCCATTATTGTCCCAGCCAATCTTTCAGGCAGGACAATTTGGGTGTTGAAGTTTTATAGCGGGGTTGGTGACACAGTTCCAACATTGAGAGCTTAACATAATTACAGAAAATGACCCTAAAAAGGATTCCTAGTAATCCTCCATTACTAGGAATCCTTTTTTAGGATCATTTTCATGGATTCTAGGAAGTTTCTACTTTGTCCTGTAAAGGCCCAACTATTCTAATAGTCTTTCCTCATACTCTTTCCTTCCATTCCTCCCTGATACTTCCTATTCCCATAACTACCCACTCCAGTCAATCTACAAAATCTAATTTCTTTCTCCTTGCCAGGAAGATCCATCCACACATGAGACCTCTCTTATTTGTCTAACTTCTCTGAGTCTGCAGATTGTAGTGATATTATCCTTTACACAACAGTTACTTTTCTTATGTAAGTGAGGACATATTGCCATGGACTGGGTTGCTTCGAGGATCCCTTGTTCCATGGCATGATTAGAGTTCTGGCCTGGTGGGCAAAGAATTTGGTCAGTGACAAACAGAGATGACATGAAGAAGTGTGGTATCTGATTGTAATTGTACAAAGTAAAATCAAGCGGATATAGTATACAGAAAAACAGGGCAAATGATAGAAGTCATGTAGGCAGGAGACAGCCATATCAAGGTCAGGGAGAGCAAGCAGCCAGGTGCAAAGTAGAGGAACAGTGGTGAACTTCTTCCTGACCTATTTTGGTAGTCCTAGATAAATTCTCTAGGTCTGTCTAAGGCAAGCAGCTGACAGTCATATTCTAGCAGTCCTTGGCTGTAACATAGATAATTAGTGATGGAAGCCCTACAAATTCTCTCTGGTTAGTAAAGTAATTCTGCCTTGAGTGCGACTCCTCTGATAATTAATGCCTAACTGCTATCTCTAACTCTGGAGACACCCTGTCTGGTAAGATAGTTTCTTTGTAAAAATTCCAAGCTTATTACAGCTAGGAAATCAATTAGGATCATTGAAATACTGTGGAGGCTAGGAAATAATGTTTAATCTCAGTTTTAGCTAATAACAAAATATTTCTTAGGGCACCTTTATGCCTGAATAAAGAAAGCACGCAGATCTCTCCACAGACTTTAGCAGAGACCAATATGGAACACATCAGAGCTAGGAGAAGTCAGCGACTGAATATCCCAGGAGACTGGCTCTCTGTGAAGCGTATGCCTCAGGTCTGTGATCAGATTTTCAAGCCTGACACTGACACGCAGACACTACTAAAGTAAATGAGTGCTGTGTGACAACATATCAATCATATTTGCCTTTCTGGGCCTGTCTAACCTTACTCAGGAAGATCTTTTTTGTTGATGTATCCAGTTTCTTGCAAGTATAATGTTAATTTTTTCTTATGATTTTCTTTAGTTATTTTAATTTTTATTATTCTTTAAACTTTCATTTTACAATTCAATCTTTATCACTTTCTCAATCCTCTGACTGTTCTTCATCCAATACCTACTCAGCCATGTCCCAAGAAGATGTCCCCACCCCCACTCCCCACCCCCACCCCAACAGATCTTCCCACTCCCTGTGGCCTCAAGTCTATCAATGGTTAGGTGCATCTTCCCTCACTAAGGTCAGCCCAGATATTCCTATGATATATATATATATATATATCAGGGCCTTCATATCAGCTGATGTATGCTTCCTGGTTGGTGGTCCACTGTCTGAAATATCTTGGGGATACAGGTTAGTTCAGACTGCTTGACTTCTAATGGAGTCACCCTCTTCTTCAACTTCTTCCAGCTCTTCCCAAATTTAACCATATGAGTCCCTTGCTTCTGTCCATTCATTAGAAGTATCTGCATATGATTCTTTTCAGCTGCTTTTTGAGCATCTTGGGAATAGACATGCTAGGCTCCTGTCTATAAGCACACTATAGCATCAATAACTATGTCAGGCCTTGGAGCCAATACCTGAGCTGGATCCCAATTTGGGCCTGTTCCTGGACATCCATTCCCTCAGGCTATACTCCATTTTTTTGTCCCTGAAGTTCTTTCAGACAGGAACAATTCTAGGTCAGAGTTTTTGACTGAGAGATGGCAACCTTATCCTTCTACTAGATATCCTGTCTTTCCACTGGAAATGGACTATACAATGTCCCTCTCCCCATTGATAGGCATTTCATCTAAGGTCTCTCCCTTTGAGTTCTGAGAGTTTCTCACCTCCCAGGCCTCTGGATACTCTATAGGTTCCCCCGACCCCCTACCTCCTGAGGTTGCATATTTCCATTCTTTCTGTTGGCCCTCAAGGTTTCATTCCTGTTTCTCCAACCCCTAATACCTGATCATGTTCCCCCTTTCCCCTTTCTGTCCCCTTTCCCACCCAGATTTCTCTATTCCTCTGCCCCTTCCTCCATGATTGCTTTCTTCTCTCTCACAACTGGGATTCTCTTTAGCTTGTTAACTACTGGAGTTTTGTAGACAGTATCCTGGGTATTCTGTAGTTTTTTGGCTAATATCCACTTATTAGTTAGTACATACCAGGCATGTCCTTTTGGGTATGAGTTACCTCACTAAGGTTGATATTTTCTAGTTCCATCCATTTTCCTGAAAAACTCAAGATGTTAAACCACATTTTCTGTATCCATTCTTCTATTGTGGAACATCTGGGCTGTTTCCAGCTTCTGGTTATCACAAGTAAGGCCACTATGAATATAGTGGAACACATATGGTGGGGCATATTTTCAGTCTATGCCTAAGAGTGATATAGCTAGGTCTTCAGGTAGATCTATTTCAAACTTTCTGAGGAACCTGTAGATTGATTTCCAGAGTGTTTGAACTAGTTTGCAAACCTACCAGCAATAGAGGAGTGTACTTTTCTCACTTACATCCTTTCCAACATGTGCTGTCAACTGAGTTTTGATCTTAGCTGATCTGTTTGGTGTGAGGTGAAATCCCAGGACCCTTTTGATTTACATTTCCCTGATCACTAAGAACTTTCAATATTTCTTTAAGTGCTACAGAGCCATTTGCGATTTCTCTGTTGTGAATTCTCTGTTCAGTTCTATATCCCATTTTTGAATGGTTTGGTTTTTTTAGCGGTTAACTTCTTGAGTTCTTTATATATTTGCTATATTAGGCCTCTATTGGAGATGGGTTTAGTGAGGATTTTTTTCCCAATCTGTATATTGCCTATTTGTTATACTGACTATGTCCTTTGCCTTATAGAAGCTTTCCAATTTCATGAAGTCCTATTTATCAATTCTTGATATTAGTGCCAGGGTCACCTCGGTTCTGTTTAGGAAAATTTCTCCCTTGCCAATGAGTTTGAGGCTCTTTCTCACTTTCTCTTCTGTTAGATTCAGTGTATCTGGTTTTATGTTTAGGTCCTTGATCCACTTGGACTTGAGTTTTGTGCAAGTTGACAAATATGGATCTATTTTCAACTTTCTATATACAGATGGCCAGGTAGACCAGCACCATTTATTGAAGATGTTTTCTTTTTTCCATTGTTTATTTTTAGCTTCTTTGACAAAGATCAAGTGTCTGTAAGTATGTGGTTTTATTTTTGGGTCTCCAATTCTATTCCACTGATCAAGGTGTCTGTCTCTGTGCCATTACCATGAAGTTTTTGTCAATTTTTACTCTGTAGTGTAGCTTGAAGTCAGGGACGGTGATTCCGAAAGATGTTCTTTCATTTCTAAAAATTGTTTACGCCTTTCTGAGTATTTTGTTTTTCCAGATGAATTTGAGAATTGCTCTTTCCACATCTTTGAAGAATTGTGTTGGAATTTTGATGGGAATTGCATTGAATCTATAGATTGCTTTTAGTAGGAGGGCCATTTTTACTATGCTAATTCTATCAATCCAAGATCATGGGAGATCTCTCCATTTTTTGAGGTCTTCTTCAATTTCTTCTTGCCAGATCTTTCACTTGTTTGGTTAGAATTACACCAAGATATTTTATACTGATCATGACTATTGTGTGGGGTATTGTTTCCCTAATTTCTTTCTCAACTTATCATTTGTATAAAGGAAGCCTGCTGATTTCTTTGAGTTAGTTTCATATCCAGTTACTTTGTTGTAGTTGTTTATCAGATGTAGAATTTCTTTGGTAGAATGCTTGAGGTTTCTTATGTATACAATCATATTATCTGCAAGTATTGATACCTTGACTTCTTCTTTATCAATTTGTTTTTTCTTCAGCTCCTTTTGCTGTCTTATTTCTCTAGCTAGAACTTCAAGTACAATATTAATAGATATTGGAAGAGTGGTGTACTGGCTGGTTTTGTGTGTCAACTTGACACAGGCTGGAGTTATCAGAGAAGGGCTTTTTGTTTGTTTGTTTGTTTGTTTCTTGGAGCAGGGGGAGAAGGGTTGGAGTCCTGGTGTGTTTTAAGTATCAGAGTAATTGTGGCTTAACAGAATGAATTAAATAGTGTTCCTTCTGTTTCTGTTTTATGGAAGAGTTTGAGGTGTGTTGGTATTAGCTCTTCCTTGAAAGTTTGATAGAACTCTGCACTAAAACCATCTGGGCTTTTTTGGGGGTGGGTGAGAGGTTTTTAATGACTTTTATTTCCTTAGGGGATATGAACCTATTTACACAGTTTAGCTGCTCTTGATTTAAATTTGGTATGTGGTATCTGCCTACAAAATCATTCATTTCATCTAGATTTTCTGGTTTTGTTGAGCATAGTCTTTTGTTGTGGGTCTGATAATTTTTGAAGTTCCTAAGATTTTGTTGTTATGCCTCTTTTTTCATTCTGGTTTCATTAATTTGGATACTGTCTCTGACCCTTTAGTTAGTTTGACTAGGGGCTTATCTTGTTGGTTTTCTCAAAGAACAGGATTTTTGTTTCATTGATTCTTTGAATTGTTCTCTTTGTTTCTATTTGGTTGATGTCAGTCTTAACTTTGACTATTTCCTCCCATCAATTAGATTGGGGTATTTGCTTCTTTTTGCTCTAAAGTTCTCAGGTATACTGTTAAGTTTCTAGTGTAGAATCTCTCCAATTTCTTCACCAGCATGACACTTTGTGCTATAATTTTTCCTCTTATCACTGCATTCATTGTATTCCATAAGTTTGGGTATGCTGTGTCATCATGTTCATTGAATTCCAAGAAGTCTTTAATTTTTTTATTTATTCCCTGAACATGTTATCATTGAGAAGAGAGTTGTTCAGTTTCCATGAGTATGTGAGTTTTCAGTAGTTTTTGTTGTTATTGAAGACCAACCTTAGGCCATGTTGTTCTGATAGGATATATGGAATTATTTTAATCTTCTTACATTGGTTGAGGCTTGTTTTATGACTGATTATATTTTCAATTTTGGAGAAGATACCATTAGGTACTGATAAGAATCTACATTCTTTTGTTTTAGGATAAAATATTCTGCAGATACCTGTTAAATCCATTTGGTTAATAACCTCTATTAGTTTCACTGTGTCTGTGTTTAATTTCTGTTTCAAGGACATGTCCATAAGTGAGAATGGGGTATTGAAGTTTCCTGCTATTATTATGTAAGGTTCAATGTGTGTTTTGAACTTTAGTAAAGTTTGTTTTATAAATGTGGATGCCCTTGCATTTGGAGTATAGATGTTCAGAATTGAGACTTTCTTCTCATGCATTTTTCCTTTGATGGATAAGAAGTATCATTCACAGTCTTGCTTGATACACTTTGGGTGAAAATGTCTTCTATTAGATGTTAAGATGGCAATTCGAGCTTGTTTCTTGGGACCATTTGCTCAGAAGACTTTTTTCCCAGCCTTTCACTTTGAGGTACAGTCTGTCACTGTATTGAATTGTGTTTTTTGTATGATACACAAAGCTGGGTCCTGTTTGCATATTCAGTCTGTTAGCTTATGTCTTTTAATTGGGGAATTTAGTACATTGATATTGAGAGAAAATAAAGACAGATGATTGTTAGTTCATGTTATGTTTATTCTTGTAGGGGGCATTATGTGCATATAACTCTTTCCTTTGGCTTTGCTGTAAGATGATTAATATCTTGTTTATTCTTTTGTGCAGGTACTCTCTTTGTGCTGGATTTTTTCTTCTAGAATCTTCTGTAGGGCTGGTTTTGTAGATTTATATTGTTTTAATTTGGTTTTGTCCTGGAATATTTTGGTTTCTCCATTTATGTTGATTGAGAGTATTGCCAAAAGCCTGAGTCTATGTAGCACATTGACATAAGTGGAATTAAATATTATTGTTCTGTTAAAGAAATATAGCAATAAAACTTCTCCTGCTCCTAATGAAATTCTGTTATATGAAAAGATCTGTGTCATGCTCAGCAAATAACAAAGAAGCTTCCTCCTACAGCATATGAAAACAATTAGAGATTCCTGCAACTTCAGATAGTGAAAACTCTTGTAACATTTTGTCCTAAATGACTTGCCTTCTCTAATTCCTCCCTGTTGGAGACACAACATTAAGCTTGTGATGCCTGGAACCTCTGATGACAAGGAAGAAAAACCTGTGGGGGGGTGGGGGGTTAACAGGTTTCAGAGCTCAAGGATATGGCCTCTTGTAGGTCCCAGTATGAGGACTGAGAGCCCCCAAGGCCTGCTTCTTTGGTGCAAGCAGGTGATGTCATTTCTACAATTATTCTTAGTACTTACTATTCTTTTGATCTATTTACTGTTTCTTTTCTTTTTTCCTTCCTTGCTTAAACCAGTATTTGGTGACCTGGAAAGATCTAGTTGGAGCCCTCTTGATATCCAGAAATTAGATATTACCAATAACATTAAAATGAAGGCTGTTCATGAATTCAAGACAAATGTATGTTACAGTCACTCACACTAAGTGGAAATGAAAGTAACCTAGAGCCACAGCAATTCTGCAGCTGTTTCCCCTGTCTTAGACTCAATTCTGTGTAATAAAAACTAGATATTTTTATCATAAAATTGAGGATGGAATAATATATAGAATAATATATAGATACTTCCCAAAAAATTTGCAATGAATTCCTTGGGTTCAGGGACAATGTGACATCTCCCTAGGAATTCTCCACACAGGTTGGGTGAAGATGTTTTTGTAGATAGACAGATGGGGTCCAAAAATCATAAGGACTGCAGGGTCAGCAGTATGACCTCATGTTTCCCCTTTATGAAACCACACTATCTTATATATGTCTAAAAAAAAATCCTGATTTTGTAACCATGATACTGCTGTCCCTGTCCTCACCAAAGACTGATAAGGGGATATAAAAAATTGTGCTTCCTGTAAAATTCTTATGTCTGAAATTATACAGTTCCCTTTCTACTGTTCTAAATCTGTATTACTCTGTATCACAAGAAAAGGTTGGCACAGCAAAATAGAGAAGCATTTGCTCACCCCCTATGAATTTTGTAACCCAACTTCCTTGTATGACTTCAATAAAAGCCTGGGGCTGAGTCAAGATTAGGTATGCACCCTGACTCCTGAGTTCAAGGGCTCCCATGCCAAAAAAAAAAAAAAGGAAAACAAAGCAAACAAACAAAACAATACAAAGCAGCAACAATACAACAACAAAAACAGAACCAGGTATCTCTAGTTCTTGATGAACCCCAACTCTTGTCTAGACTGGACCCTGGCACCACACCTTGTTGGTCATGGAACTTTGCAAGTGAGAAAGTATAATGATTATAAGTCAATGTACATGGTATATGCCAAGGAAACAAGACCTTGTAGACACAACAGAACTTGTACATGTATGAATTCTGAAAGATGTGGCAGCATATACAGAGCCTACACAGGTCCAAAACAGATGAATTTCAACGTAGAGAGAAGTAGACCTAAATTCTAAACTTTGACCCTAAAGATACCTCTAGTTGACAGCAGCTTGTAAGGAAAATATAGGTTTTTTTTTTTCCCCACAAGGGAGTTTCAGTGAATATACACACCCCTTGAGGGGTGGCCCATGCCCAGGAGTGTATGGCCAACCTAAAACAAATTCAATGACATTTTTAGAAATGTTTTGTCTCACAGTGGACTTTTCTTTTCTTGCTTATCTATCATGTTTTTCATTTGATTTTGTAGTTTTATTGTGTGTATGTGAATCTGTGTTGTGTGTGTGTTCATACACGTGTGAGTGTGAGAGAAATAGAGACAGATACAGAGAGACAAAGAGACACAGATAGATATGAGTTTGTTTCTCATGCTTTTTTTTGTTGTTTCTTCTTTACATTTTTCCTCATCTCCTTCTCTTCCTCCTCCTTCTCCTCATTCTTCTCTTCCTCTTCCTCTGTCTCTTCTTTCTTATTGGCCTGATTCTATCTTATGGAAAAAGAAATGAAGTATGTGAATGAATGGGAAGGTAAGGAAGATGAATGAAGAGAAGAAGGTAAGATAATTACAAGCATACTAAACTGTAGTGCTTCCAGTCTTCAGAATGTTCAGCCAATGACTTAGGTCAAGCAATGTAAAGTAAGAAGACACATCATATTTGATGGATGAATCTTAAAAGCACTACACCAAATGAAAGAAATGTGCAAAGAGCTTCATAGCATTGACATATTTTTATAATATTTTTTGGGAAATGGAATAAATACAGATTAGTGTTCTGAAGATGAGCATTAAAAAAGGTATTCACTTCAGCAGGACATAAGACAACTTTATAAAGTTGTTCTGGTAACAACCATAACTAGTCTTTTAACATATGCAGAATACTAATAATTTTTGGATTGTTATGTTGATGGATACATGATTTCTTGCAATTCAATAAAATCTGTATTTTAAATATGTAAATATATCACTAAACTGGGACACTAGTTCCTTAAATAAAAGTTAAAGTATTAAGAAGAAATAATTTGAATATCACTTTACTTATATTCCCAAGGGCTTTAATACTTCACACTATACTAAGAAATAGTAAGATCTTTAATTTCTCACATAATAGTAATCTGTCATTTATTATCATCGAATTTCTCAAAACACATGTGTGAATGATCTTGTACCCACATTGATCTCATTCACATATTAGCAACCTTTCCTGAGGGTGAACTGCCTTGGTATTTCACACGTCCTCACGTCTACTGACAAATACTTACTTCTAAGCTTTGAAGAATGCCTTATGAAATCCTTGTATTTCTTGATCTGTCATTTTATTTGTGTCTCAAAGGTCTCTATTGCCTAACTTATTCTAATTTGTAGGTGTTAGAATGGTTAATGACAGTACATAAAAATTAGTGTGTGTGCACATGCGTGTGTGCACACACACACACACATACACACAATTTCTGATCTATAGAATCTTCAAATTCAAACACTCCAACCTCTCCTCCAAAATCAATGTAGATATGACTGCTTCTAACAATGTTTATAAGCTGATCCTGATTCCTTTTCAACTTGTTCACTCACCACTGCTCATATCTATCCCAGGTTCATACTTTTATGGACTTTATTGTGAATAAGTAAAGAACACCATCAGTTTTAATTAATACTCAGATATTGGGGCCTCCTTCATTGTTAGCTGTTCCCTAGTTCCTTTCAATCAGCCTGTCTTCATTTTTTTTCTAGGCAGTTGTAAAATACGCCCCAAATCCATTTGGTGCCTTTTATTTCCCTGAATGCCAAGTTCAAGTCAACTACCTGGAAAACCAGTAATTTTTTTTCTCTTCCTCTGCTTCAGTCAACCTCTAAAATACACATCACATGGCTATATGTGCTTTGAATCTTTAGTTACACTTGTTTAAATTGGAATAGCTAGAGAACTCAGATACTAGTAATCAGCTATCTAGAGATTTCAAAGTAAGTAAGATAGAAAATAGTTGTCATGAAGAAGGATAGGAAAATAGGTGAAGGTTCTGTGCCCCAGTGTAGGAGAATGACAGGGCCGATAAGTGGGAGAGGGTGGGGTGGCAGGCATGGGGAGGGGGGAGGCAACAGGGATTTGTCCTTGTTTTTGTTTGTTCATTAAAAAGAAAATATAAATAAATAAAAAATAGGTGAAAAGAAACTGTAAATTGCAATAGATAGGAGGGAAAGGTTGATGAGAGGATTTAGGGAGAGATAACTAATACCAACTATCTTTTAAAATATATGAGAGAGAGAGAGAGAGAGAGAGAGAGAGAGAGAGAGAGAGAGAGAGAGAGAGAGAGAGAGAGAGAGAGAGAGATTCATTAGTATTTATTCTATTTCCTTTTTCTGAGGAGGTCATTCTCTGTGCTCTACTCCCTTGCTCTATACCTAATTTCTGTAGTTACATACACAGTAGTATACTTGTTAAAGGCTTAAAAGCTAACACCCATATCAGTATGCTTTCCTCTAGCTTCACCCATTTTTCTGCTAATTTCATCCTTTTATATATATATAAGGTAAGTTATATTCCATTGTGTAAATGTAACACATTTCCTTTATTCATTCACCTGTTGATAAATATATAGGTATTGCTGACTGGTTTTGTGTTATCTTGATACAAGCTAGAATCATCAGAAAGGAAGGATGCTCAATTGAGGAAATGCCTCCATGAGTCCCAGCTGTCAGACATTTTCTCAATTAGTGATCAATGGGGGAGGGCCTAGGCTTCTGTGGGTGGTGCAATCCCTGTGTTAGTGGTGCTGAGTTCTTTAGAACAACAGGCTGAGCAAGACAATAAACAACATCCCTCCATGACCTCAATGTCATGATTTCTGCCCTGTTTGACTCCCTGTCCTGACAGCCTTTGATGATGAACAGCAATGAGAAGTATAATCTGAATAAACCCTTTCATCCCCAAACAAACACTTTGGTTATGCTGTTTTAAAACAGCAATAGAAACTAATTATGACATAGGTTGTTTTCAATTTTTTCCTGTTATGAATAGAGAGGCAAAGAATACTGTTGAGCAAGTGTTTCTGTAGGATGATGTGTAGTTCTTTGAGTTTATGACCAAGACTAGTATGTCTGGATCTTGAGGTATTACCAGCTCCCCCTTACCTGACATTTGCAATAGCAAGTGTGGGCTGATCCATATTGAACTTTTCTTTGGTTATTTCTCACAAAAATTTTGAGAATTCTGCTTAGTTCTGTACCTTGTTTTGAATTTCGTAATTCGTTTTCTTGACATTCAAGATTTTTTAGTTCTTTATATATTTTATATATTAATACTATATGGGATGGATAATTCATAAAGATCCAAACGTGTAGCAGCTAGATATGTCTGAATGATGGTATTGTTACCAATTCAGAAGTATTTATATTTCATGAGATTCTATTTCTTAATGTTTGTTTTGTTCTTGGTGCCTATGACAATGGTGCCCAGTTCAGAAAATATTTCCCAGGC
>JADRCC010565651.1:0-13798 GCA_019843855.1 Hylomyscus alleni
TTTTTTTTTTTTTTTTTTTTTGATTTTATGGTTTCATCTTGTTTTGTTTGGTCACTGTTTTGGTTTTTTGTTTTTAATTTTGGAAAACAGAATTCTCTGGGAAGTTTGACTTTAATTTGGTTTTCTACCTAAGACCAAAATGTAGAAAGTCTACATGACTTTAATTACTCTAACAGATGCCGGTCCTATAGGTGTGACCACCAGCCATGGGACTGCATTGTGACCCACTGGGAATTTCTTAGCAGGACCACCCAGGAGCCATAGCTAGTGCCAAGTGCTAGGCAGTTGTTAACATGAGCTTGGGAGCCTCACAGCGGCCAGCTGCTTTCTGCTATCAACGGAACAGATATACCCCTTGAAATTGCCCTACATACGATCTAGACATATTTTGGATCTCAAGGCCCTGACTATTTTCCATACATGGAGATTTTTTCTTCCCAGAACTAGGGCAGGAGACAGTTTCTGTCTGAGAGGAGCTGGGTGCTGTCAGCTGCTTCTGGTCCAGCAAAGCCAGCTGTAATTCTGGAAACACGGTCAGCCAGACTCCAAATGTGCTGATCCTTAAGATAGCCCACGTTCAAATAGCGGCTCTCCTACAACGACTTTCCATTGAATCATATCCTAAGCGCTATCTCTGGCTTCTCAGAGAAGAACTCGAACAACATGTCCTTGAGACCCCTGGTGATATCTTTTGTGGACACTCAAGTTCGTGCCTTGCCCAAGAGGGCGTTTGACGATTGTTGCAATTGAAAGCCTTTCTTGCCAGATAAATAACAATGTCCAGAAGAGATGACTTGCAGGGTGGGGGTGGTTGTGGAAGCAAAGATGTCACTCGCTCCAGGAGACAGACTTCACTGCGCAGGTTATCTTACTCCTATGCTTTCATAAGTCACATCCCTTCCTCCAATTCTTTTGGAACTTTGTAGAGAGCTTACTTTATAAAGTAAAGAGAGTAATCATGCCTTAGTACCTCTGTCTCACAGTAAGTTCAGACTGTCAAAGACTAAGTTGCTTTACATTGAGGGCAGGCTGTTGAAGTGGCTCTGTCCCTGCTGCTTGGTCCCTTTGGCAAGGCCATCCATGTCCTTGGCTATCTGCTGCACAGATGATCAGGGAATAGGAAGGAAGTCAAGCCTACAGACAAATGTCACCAGCATCGGAGGCTAGCCCCTCAGTTTTAGACAGAGCTCCTAATATCTTTTGAGTACAGCCTTGGGTGGGACAGCGAGTCTATTGTTTTGGCGCCTTATGCCAAGCACTTCAACCATGCCAATCCCAGCAGAGAGGATGAGGTTTGGTAACAATGAAGGCATTACCCTTACTGGGTTTAGAGTTGCCTCATTTTGCAAATAAAAAAAATATGTATATTAACCAAGTAAATGTGAATTTCAGACAAATAGTGTAAGTTTGTTCCACATAGTATTTCAGAAATTCATATTTAACTAGGCTTCCTGTATTTTATTTGGGAAATTTACTTATAACCATGAAGAGGAATTATTAATCTCAATTTATCATTGAGGAAAGAAAGACGACATTAAGAGATTTGCTCCTGGTGATGACTCGTGACAATGTGAATAGCAGACTGGTTCTATTTTAATGTGTGTGTGTGTGTGTGTGTGTGTGTGTGTGTGATATATGTGTTCCCCTGGGAATAGCCACTCTTGTTCTTGAGTGGAGAGCAGAGACTGACATCAGGAATTCTCAGTTGTTTACTCTGTGCTTTTGAGACACTGAACCTAGAGTTCAGAGGTTTGGCTAAGTTGGCTGACCAGAGAGCCCCAAGGATCTGGCTGTCTGCACCTCCCCAATGCTGGGATTGCAGGAAAGTGTGCCATGCCTGGCTTTCCACATGGATGTTGGGAATGCAAACTTAGAGTGTCATACTTGCATGACAACCACTTACTGGCTGAGCCCTTTCCCAAGGCTCTGGTTAGGAACCTTATGTATAAGCATCTAGAGTCTTAACCATAGAGCCCTCTCATCTTAGTATTTAAACTTTTACTTAAGCTGGTGTTTAAACTTTTACTTGGCTAAATAAGCTGCCTCAAGAGCAAAAGTTAATTTCAGTTTTAATACAAGATAGTTATTAAACCAGATACAAAGTCCTTTATCAAGCCAAAGCCACGAAAGAGTGCATTTCCAAGTTTATGTAAGGGAGGAGAAGTAATTAGGAAGATGGGATAGAGCTAATTTTGATGAGATCTAGAAAGGAGAAATTACCTCTGAGTCTCTAAAGGGGATCACTTCCTGCAGACCATACTTGTCTCTCTGGTGTCCCTAGTACCTTCATTCATGCTGTCTCCTGACCTGACAGTCCATGGCTCTAGGTTACCCCATGACCTTTTGATGCCTGCAGTGGTTTAAGCCATCGCATAATTTGCCACACTAATGACAACAATGACTTTGGCCAACATATCCTATAATGAAGCTGCCCTTCCCTCTTTTATCTAATCATAGCTGCAGTGTGTGCTATAATAGTTAGAAAAAAATACAGAATCTAACATTATAGATATTAAACTATAAAAATAATAAACTAACCTAACAAAAAACTAGTATAATGTCACAGTTCTACTTTGTACCAAGCAGGACAGTGGAGTTTGTATGTGCTCCTGATCTCACAAGGAAATGGCATTTTTGGGACCATTGACTTTCTTGCATGTGGTGAAGGGCAGAGACACAGGAGACAAACAGGCAGAAGGCTACTGAGGTAGGACTACCTGCTCTGAAACTCTGCTCTTTGTAGTGCCATATTTTTCCCTAAAACAGAGGGAAAAGGCTCTTCTTCCCCCTTACCAGGTAGAGTGCCTCCCTGCTCCACAGAAAGTTAAAACAGAGATTTCTTAGAGCCTTAATGCAAAAAAGGCAGGGCAGGTACTGTTCTCTTATCTCTGAATTGAAGCCAGGTGTTCAAAGGCCCACTCCTGTAGCCAATGTCAAAAATAGGAATAGACACAGAAAAAAATAGAAATAGACTAATGTATATCTCATAGTTGAAGCAAGCAGCTGTCTGATTCCTGTTACATACGGAATGGAAAAGACAAGGAAAGAGAAGCAAAACGTACACACATACACACAAACACACACACACACACACACACACACACCACATACACACACACATGAAGCTTAGATTTTGATCATGGGGCTGTTCCACAAGTCAAAGTTCTGTTTTTGATAAGAAGACCCTTTTAAGAATGCTTTTTATATAGCTCCATATATGTGAATTTATAATCCACTCTCTCCTCTGCTGTGCCTACACCACTACACCAGTTTCCTTTGAGATCTTCCAACCTTAACATTCTGCTTCTGAAAATTATCCATTAAAATTTTATCAATTTTGTATTTTGGTGAGACAGTATGAGGAAATGCCATCATGAAATTAGATTTTTCCTTTGACATCAGGCGCCCAGTCAGCAATCCAATCCCATGTATCTCTATTGAGACATTAGGGTTTGATATAATTTTGGGCAGAAAACATTTTAAAAATGAAACAATTGAATTTTCTAGATGGTCTTGGGGACCACTTAGCTTAAGAGAATACACTTCCAAATCAAAAGCCTTTCAATCATTTTAAATATTATTTGGATGATATTTGCTGTATGTAGGAGCGGTTTGAATTTGTATTGAATGTTTGACCGGCTCATGCACACATAGATGATGTATGAAATTATTATTTCATATTTTTCTAGTGTTTGCATTGCAAGTGACATCTGGCTGACAGGAACTTGGAGAAATGGAATCCGAAGTGAATGCTGCAGGTACCACAAGCCTCATATTTATCAAAAGGTTTAAGGTTGCTCTGTCTTTGTTTAACATATGAAACTAGGAACCCTGATGGGAGGCTCCTGAACCTCAGTGATTCCTGCCTTTTCTTGCTGATTTGTTTAGTAAAAGAGTGGGCAAAGAATGAGCACTAATTGTATCAGTTGCTCTTCTCAGGAAACTAAATATTTTCCATCCTAATTTTAAGAAAGCAAAACTTAATTAGTTCTGATGTGATTTCCATACATTTTCCATGTATTCAGAAAATTTACAGATTTTGTGTTAGACCAACACACATATTGAGAACTATTCATCGTTATTCAGAAAAGGCAATGTGGGAGGAAAAACAGCTCACTACATTTTAACTTTTATTTTCTAATTTGTACATGTGCAAAATTGAAATAAGACATGAAAACATGTCATACAGTATTTGGAAGCTCTGACTCAGTTACCACACACAGACATAAATATATGCATTTTCTCCTTTACTCTATTTCCTTGGAGACCATGGTATGATTCTTAATTCTGTAGTGAGACTATCATTCACTTAGCAAGGATTTATGAACTCCCAACAGACTGCACTCATCAAGTGCGAGGGAGATGCTAGAGCAGGCAACGCATGCAGTAAGTTTATACTCAAGTAGCGGGCAAGACTGATAGAAACTAAGTAATTACAATCTAGAACTGTAGATACTACGATAAATGTAGAGAACTATTGATGAGGCTGAAGCCAATTAGTAACTGTAGTCAGTCTGCTACAACAGGTGCAGAAACAGAAACATGGAGGCCATTGTGAAATCTTCAATAAACGCAGGTGGCCCTTGTTCATTTCCTGAAATGTGAAAAGTCAGTAAACCAAACAAAGGGGAAACATTAGCCTGGTCTCCTGGAGAAAAATGGCATGTATAGTTATTTCTGGTAGTTTTGAATGTCTTTTTCAGTTTTGAAAACAGCATGTTGGTGATCTGCAAATGTACAAATGTATTAAAAATACCGTATGATCTCTTTCAAATAAAAAAAAAATGTAATGTCACGGTTGGATTCCCAAGACATTTAAACTACTCTTATGCATAGTTACTAATGAATTTATAATAATCAGGTAAATTTCAATACCATAAGTTAGCCTTTATCCTATAGGAATACTTGCTTTCTTCTCTGTTATCTCTTGGTCAACACTGTACTTGTATCTTCTAAGAAAACAACATTCAGGAGAAGAAGATGACCCTCCAGGAGTGGGATTTCAATGCGTCAGAAGTAGATCTAAAGAAGGCAAGTAGCATTGATTTGGTGTCTGCCACCAGGCTACACACCTTGCATGAACTTTTGCTTTAATGCCACAAAATCCTGGCTCAAGTGTGATACAAGGAGGTAGGCTGTGGACTTGCCATAGCTGGGTTCTTGTTTGACTCTCAGTTTTGTCCGGAAGGGTGATTCTCAAAGATCACCTTTCCAGACAAAGAGGGAGATGTGGAGGTGGTGTCCAACAGGTACTGGAGGTGATGAATTCTTCCAATGGAACTACATTTCTGATGAGTGTTCAATGATAACTTTTGCTAGTCACCTGCTAACCCAGCACCCCCCATGTTGCTCTTACCTGCTCTCCTGAAGCCTACCTGCTGGTTTCAGTCCTAATGCCCAGAAGAATAAAGCTCTGCCCTACAGCCCAGTGGACTCACACAGGTGACCACAGGTGACTGGAATCTTCCAGGCTCCTTCCTTCTAAATGACCCAGCAGCCTTTGTGAACAGGTGTTCTTTTATCCACCAGTGTCTACCTTTGGCACTGTGTTTTATAACTTCATTAATCTGAATAAAGCTACTGCCAAGTGGACTGTATTGTTAAGAAATGCAGAGACCTACTGTGTAATCGAATTTGGGCCTCTCCATATTAAGCCCCTTTCTAATAAAACTTCCCAAATATAAAATCAAAATCAGAATGCTCAGAGCTAATGACAGAATCTCAACTATTCCTCACTTACCAACTAAAATGCTTCTGACACCATTAAAACCACCATTTTGAATCAGGAAGATAACTTGAGTCAATTTTTACTCTCTCTCTCTTATTTACTAAAACTTTACCAAAATATATTACTAAGTTTCATCAAACATGGAAAAGTAAATATATTTTAAAATGTAGCTTACAGACTTCAATTTCAAAACAAATGATCTATCCCTCCTGCTTTCTGGTGTAATCATATAGTGTATCAGTTAGATATTGCTATAGAACTGTTGCATAACAACATTCCCAGAACTTAGGTGGCTTGAAACAGTGATTTATCTAGCTTTTAAATGCTAACTTCACTGGGATTCCACTAGCCTAAACTGGCCGTGGCTGGTGTTGTCCTGTCCCGAGTGTCCCTTATCATCCTCCTGAAGTCTATATAATGACTTAGTTACATCCTATTCTGAACTTTCATAGCTAGTCAAGGGTAGACAGAGGCAAAAGTCACCTCTGGTCCTTTCATCCTGGTCTTGGTGTGTTTTATTTCTACTATGGAATTAAGTTTTGAAACTTCTCTTTGCAAAATTTCCAAACAGGAAAAAATAAATACTCATCTTATTTAATCTTATTTTACAAATGAGACTGTTTCAAAGAATGGTGTTTTTCCATGTTCTTATCATGCTAACTATAAAATTAGCGACACTAGGACAAAGGTTCCTTGAGTCTTCATTTCTCCTTTGTGCTTTATGTTTTAGTCATTGGGCATACATTCATTGAATATCTGGTTTGGGCCAGACACTATGTGAGTCTGAGTCTCTGTTGCCAAAGCACTAAGCAGATTACTAAAATGAAGAGAAATGGAAGGTCATATGAGTATTTACAGTGGGACTCAATGGATGCCCAACCTTGAAATTTACCAAAAAATCAAGATTTCCACTCCTATAGTCTTCTATTTCCATCCATCCATAGGACAGATTTTATATTTGGCACTGACCACATTGCCAGAAATTGGGGAACTGGGTTGGCCCAGGGGACTGCAGGGCAGCTGTGCAGGCAGCCGGAGTGGCACTCCTGAGGGGAAGGTGGGAATCTAGCATGGTTTGGCAGCTGTGTAATGATGCTGAAATCATACTGTTGCCAGGTCCCAACTGTATTAGAGCTGACCTTAAGATGGATTGTGAAATCTATTCAAATAGATCTCTCCTTCTGGAAAGTTTTCAGAGTGAAAGGGGAAGAAACAATAAAATGCCTGCAATTTGCACCCCGCCCCATACCCAACCTCCACACTCTCCCCAGAATGAAGTCATTATCCCCAGTGGGTCCTGAAAGCCCAAAACTGATAGGAAAGGAGAAAAACGGAACCTTAAGCTACTTGTGTGGCAACAAAACTGGTTTCTGGTTGGTGCCAGGCTAACTGGGAAGAGGCAGAGGCTTGTCAAGGAAAGTTAGAGTCCAACTAGAGTGGGCACAAGAGGTGACCAACACAAGTCACACAACAGGCATTTTCCTTGCAACGCACAAAGAACAACACTGCAGACTAGGTCCTGGCACAAAGATGATGCGCCATGCCTATGTACTGAGTGAACGGGGATTGAATCAATCTCTTAGTTATCATTGTCTGGCGGTTCCCTTGATTTTGGAGGACAATTATTGACTCAGGACCTGGCATTATGTTGATAATAGAGCTTTAGTCTCTGTATTCAACTGTGTAACCAATACACTTGAGTTCTCACTACACCAAAGCATCAAGGATATGGTTACAAACCCTGTATAATTGTTATTCTTCCTAGGCTTGCAGTCTGGTGGCAGAAGACACACACTGTTTTGAATCTAAACTCTTTGCCTAGTAACTCCTTGCCTGTGGGTTGATTATATCTTTGTGCCTCGGTTATCTCATGTCTAAAAGAGGTAAATGATAGCATTTGACATCTATGAAACATTCAGTATATTATGTTCCACTTAATGAGCAGGACAAAATTGCTTATGAGGTTTATCCATTCCAGAGAGGAGGAAGCGGGAAAGGCTCATACACAACTGATCATGGGGTTGCTGAAGCCGCTCGATTGGGTGCAAGTGTGAAGACTGGAGTCAGATTCTGAGAAGCTACTGAGGTGCCACAGGAGCATGGCAGGCTTCCTAGAATCCCCATAACTGCCAGGAGGAAACAAACAAGAGTTCCCCAGGGCAAGCTGAGTTCTCATACTCTGGGTTCAAATAAGAGACTCTGCCTCAGTGTACAAGATGGAAAGTGATCTAGAAAGATGTGACATCTACTTCTGGCCTCTACATACACCATCATACATGTGCACATATACCACATATACTAGTAAACACACACACATATACACACACACACACCACATACACCAGCACACATACACACACCATATACACCAGCACACACACACACACACAAACACACACACACACACAAACACACACACACACAAACACACACACACACATACACACACCACATACACCAGCATGCACACACACACACAAATACACACACCACATACATCAGCACACATACACATACACACACCACATACACCAACACACACACACAAACACATACCACATACACTAGCACATATACATACACACACACACACACTACATACACATACACACACACACATATACACACACACATACACCCACCACATACACCAGCACACATACACATACACACACACACACACACACACACACACACACACATACACACACACACACTTTACAAGACTTTCATGGGCATGTTTACAAGGAGAGGTGCGTTGGCCCTTATGGTGAGAAATGTCCCCCACAGGATCATGCATTTGAACACTTGGTCCCCAGTTGGTGCTACTCTTGTGAAGGTTATGGGACCTTTAGGACTTAGGTCTTGCTAGAAGAAGTATGCCATGAGGGCTAGGTTTTTAGGTGTTGTAGTGGACCTGAATTCCTGTCTTCTTTACTTGCTTCCTGGGTGCAGATGAAATCATGTGCAGCCAGCCTGAGCTCATGAGGCCATGCTTTTCCTGTCTCTTGTCAGGTCAGGACCACCATGATGGATTCTATCTACCTCTGTCTGTAAGCCCAAAGAAACTCTGTTCTTCTCTAAGTTGCTTTTGGTCACATAACTTTATTATGCAACAAAAAGGGAGCTAATGCAGCCCCTTAACTTAGTTTTCCCACAATCTGGTACCTATTGCTCTGGCGTCGCATCCCATTCTAAGGCGATGGTCATTCATTAGAAAGGCGCTATCAAAATGCACCTGGAGGGGTTTCTCCGAAAGGCCAGGGAAGATGCCTCAGCAGCTCGGGTGCCCTGGGCACAAGCTGTGCAGCTTCTCCTTCCCACAGCTTCTTCTTCCCCTTCCTCAGAAGCAGCTAACATCTGCAGTATGATACATTTTCCTTTGCATGCATGCTCTTTTCCACTATCAAGTGCCTCTTACTCAGCTTGTTCTCTCCTTCGGATGCCGTGAAACCACTGGGGATCTGCCATTAATCATTCTTAATTCGATCCCCTTCCTTCTTTCCCACTGGACTTGTGTTCGGGCCTCTCCTGCTCAACATAATCACTCCAACCTGTGATTTCTCCTTCTCTGTGAGCTTCTTCTCCCATTTAAATAGCTCGCTCATAAACAGCATCATTGAGACTGAAGATAAGTAGATGTACAAGTGCCCGTGCACTTGAAGCCTCCCGTCAGGCAAATCCTCATCCTCTCACTGATGCACACTGAGGACCGAAGTTTGCATAGCCCTCTTCAGCACAAGATGCTCTCATACCCCTCTGCTCAAGAAGCCCTAAATATGCCTCACAGGGACTCACGGCCAAACTTCCAAACAGCTCCATCTCAGCAGCCAATCCGGCCATATCTTCAATGGCAGAACAGGAGATTGGAAACTGGGAGAGGCCGAAGGGGGCAAGTGAGTGACTCTAAGGACCTTAGGATGCATGCGTTAAGGGCCAAAGCTTCAGAGTGACATAAAGAAGAATCCATATAAGTAAGAAAAGTTACTACAACTGAAGTCTAAAGTGTTTTTTCTCTTTCACCAAATTCAGAAGAACATGCTTATGTACAAGCACGCCCAAATGCACTTGAGGGCAGTACAGATTTAAACACAGGGACAAGTGACCAAGTTAGTTTCTAGAGATTCTTTATGAAACGGAAGACAGCAATTAGTTTTGAATGTGTAGCAAGAGACCTTCTCAGAGGGTTGGTTTGGGGTGAAGCAGACTTGGATGCCATGCGTCAAGCACTTAGCATCTTAGAACTGGAGAGGATGCGAAGGATCCATAATCCCCTTCTCCCAGGAGAGACTCACCATGAATTCAGCCGAGGCAGTAAGGCTAATGAGAGCTGGATATCTCCAATTGCAAGTCCACAGCCTCCCAGCTTCATCTAGAGGCCCTGCCCTGCTTAGAGATGTTCCTTTTTAGAGAGAGGAAGAGACAGAGGAAGGAGAACACAGCAAACATAGGTGAGGGCTGGTTGGATCAAGAATATTGATCCTGGAAATTCAGCATGAGTCAGTGCACAGAAGAAATAGTTAACACGAACCATTAAGGCCCAAGCTGAGCATTAGCCAGTGCCTAGGAGTTTGCAGGGTTCCCTTCCTTCTGCTGTTGAATTGACTGGGTTCCGCAGGCAGGGAAGGGGAGCTACTGCAAAGAGAGACACCATTTGCTCCTCCAAACACATTCTGTAGGAAGGCGTGGGATTTCACAGCAGTGAGAGCAAAACTATTCACAGCGGTACCATATGCTCCCCACCATCAGGAGCGGCCGCACTGGTCACTGCGCTTGGCAGGCAAATCAACTGAGTGGAAGTTCTGAAGATCACAGTGGAGTAAAATCTTCAATCTGTTCCACAGGCAGAAATCAAAGTGGAAAAAAAATATTCTATACAGATCCTCTGTGTGTCATAGGTACATGAGCACACACACACACACACACACACACACACACACATTCATGTGGATGTGGATGTGCACTCGTGTGTTCGTATGTGCGTGCGTGCGTGCGTGCGTGCGTGCGTGTGTATGTGTGTGTGTGTGTGTGTGTGTGTGTGTGTGCGCACAAGGGCGTGCATATGTGTTTCTTCTAAAATGGTGAAGGAGATACAAGGGCAGGGTATTTATCTTGCAGATTGTCCCATGGAGACACAAGGTCACACTCCGAGTGCCAAGAGAAAAGTCTTAGAACATAGAATGTGGAGAAGGGTTATTTTTGGATTAAACTCCATGTTTTCAGTGGCTTTTCTCCCCCTCTGAGAAAAAAAAGTAAGATTGAGAAGAATTTCGCAAATGCCAAGACCACTTAATAGCAGAATTACAGCTGACGATAAATGCAGCACTCTTAAAGCTTGTCCTTTCTCTGTTATTAACTTTGTTCTTTTGGTTGTGCCAGAGAAAGCACAAGAGATAGAAATTGGCAGAAATATGGATCTGAAGAACAGAAATTCAACTCAAATGAAAATACAGTGAAAACCTCTAGTTAAAATAAAGTCTTTTGTTTAATAGCATAACTTTCACCATTAAGAAAGGTTTATTTGAACCAAAAGTAAAATTTAGGACAGTGTTATCTAATCATTATTAATTCTACATGCACATGGGGAATTTTCCATTTCCAAAGTGGTTCCCGATCATTAGTTAATCCACTCAGCATGCTTGATCTAAATTGTTCTATGTACTTAACAGATAAGAAGGGTTGCATCTGATGTACAGGCGGCAGGACATGCTGAGGGGTGGACCGCTAGCCCAGAGCAGAGCCTCATCTTAACCACGTGCTTGGTTACTTTACTCTGGGCACCAGGCCTGTACCCACAGGACTTTCAGACAAGGATTCCATTTGTTTGAAAAATAAGCACATATGTTACATAAAATCTCCAACAATCGATTGAAGGCTCCAAGTTTTGATGTTTCTAATAGCTCTTTTTAATATCATGTAGTCTCTCAGTTTCCCTTATGAGTAAAATACTTCTTTCAAAGGGCTACTCTTTCTATAGGACATGGCTATGAAGAGTCAACATTAAAATGAAGATAGATGTAGATGCCCTGCACTGTGTTGTTTGGAGGGTTTCAGTGCCCGGGCATCAGTCAGTGACTTGGTTCCTTGCTTGCCTTCTCCCATCCTAGCTTCCCCATCTCCTTCCATTTCCTCCTCACTCCTATTCTCTCTTCCCTCTCATCCCTTCTTCACTTTCTTTTCCGTTTCCATTCTGTCATTTAGGCCATCAACTACCCCTCATCTGTGCTATTACATGAAGTTTGCCAGTTACACATTCTCGCTTGAAAAGGAGACTCCTCTAGTACCTTGTAAGTGTTCCGGTGTGAGCGGCTCAGACAGAACCAAATGCCAGTGGCCGGCAGAGTGGTCCACATCCTGCTCCAGTTAAAACTGTACAGCCTCCCGTTGTTTTCATTTGTTTGTACCCACTCTAGCCAAACAAATTAATTTGTGGTTCAGATAATATATGCCATATGTTTAATTAGCCATTACATGAAGTCTAAAGAGGCCAAGCTTTGAAATCGGATGCTGCTTTTCTTCTGGTTTCTTGACTTTTAAAACTCACATTTGGGGGTTGTGTTTATCTGTTTGTTTGTTTAATTCTCCTAATAATAAAATTACCTAGCGGTTTCAATCTTTACGTTTTTTAATACTAAAGAATTCATTACTTCTGGAGATTTAATTCAGGCCAAAATGCATAATATACTTGTTATTCAATAAACAGATACTTAAATGAACTAGCATTAAGGAGTTACCACTTATTTTTCAATTGTATTTAAGGGTTCATAAATTCCCAGTGTCTTCCTGAATAGTTTGCTTGGTGAGATTTCAGTGTCTTGAAAAATATCTTATTTGTCTTTAGTATGTTGTGTTTCTGTCAAAAAAAAAAAATCAGTACTGGAGAAAATTTGACCTACTCCTAGAAATACCTAGAAACATTCTGAAATGCCTCCACGGAGAACACGATGATTCACCGTGGCGTCAGGAGAAGACATGACGAAGCCCAGGCCTCTGATGGTGCCAGTACATGCCTCTGCAGTGAGAAAGCATTCAGGTGACATGGAGTGATAATCTGGCTGGAGGCAGGGAGCCGGCTCAGTGTGCCTGGAATGTCTGGCTGCCGCTTGGCAGGAGGAGCCCTTTTTTCACCTTGGATCTGCCAGGCTAAGGATGCTTTCATGGTAATTTTCCGATGTCTTCCTTGATCAGTAGACTGCAGCATTTTATCATTTTGCAGATTTTGTTTTCTTCATGGGTTATTACTTCCACTGAACTGCACTTAACATCTATTAGCTTAGGTCTCCAGAAGATCAAAGTCCCTCTGTATCTGATTATTCTGCTCTTTGCAATTTGTGTCTCTCCCTCACCCTGCCCCTCCCCGCCAATCCAGGGGCCTTGCACGTTTAGAGATTAGGTTTCAGTGGCTTCTCCTAAACAATTTATAGACATAAAAGCATCATAAAGAGGACTCCGTGTCTCTAGAAAGAAAATAAGACTGAAAAAATGTGAAGATAGCGATGGGGATTCTGTAACGTTTCTGTCTCAGTATGAATCTTTTAAAACTCATGCTTCACTATACATTTTAAAGTGGGATGCCTGATGGAGACAGAAAGAAGTGCAGTTCCCATAGAGATCCACTCCTTTCCCTAAAGCACTCACTCTGCTCCTTCATTTCCTTGCAAAGCCAGTCCTGTCTACCACAGTTTAGCTGACCCCATTTGCATTGTGTTTCGGGGGACCTGGTCACAGTGGCAGTGGTCCATTCTTCTTAGGGGGTCAATGCTAACCTTAATGACTGGGTTCTGATGGAGGACTGGTTTTCATTCTGGCCCTTTAGTAAATAACAATCATCCTCTAAATTTGCTCCCATAGCTGTGATGGACCAAAGATGCTCCGTCAAAGGTTGATACTGTCTCAACAGCAGACCAGAGCCTGATCCTGACAGGGCCTTTGCAGCAGCCCTATAACAAACACTTTTAGAGACTGTATAAGAGACCCATTGTAGTCTTTCAGCACTTGTGAAGAGGGTGTTTGTGACTTGAGACAGACATTAGAAACTCAAACTAAAGCTAACTACTGGAAAAAAAAAAA
>JADRCC010565653.1:0-15276 GCA_019843855.1 Hylomyscus alleni
CTGTGGTTCTCCAGTTGCTGATATTTATAAGGGCATCAAATGTAGATAACAAGTGTTCCTAATGGCATCTATAAGCCAGTCCCTCAGAAACTAATTTCCCTCATACTGTCTCAGGTTATGCAGCCTTTGCCTCACGAAGGGACTGGACTTTACATTTCTCAGTGTATCTGCTTCCACAGCAGTCAGGCTGACTCCATTCACTTCCACAGCCCCGGCCTCACAAGCCACGCTGTCTGTGACAGGCTCTGTCATTGCTTGTTTAAAAGTCTTTTAATTCCAGCAGGTCAAGCGCTGAGTATTTCCTGCTCACTCGCGTACTGTGTCATTCCTGTACAAGACCATTATTAAGGCCGTCACCTACATCACAGCTTTTTCATCTTGTTCTGCTATAGGATGCACCCACAAGTGACTTTTATCATTTTTTTTTAAAGATTTTATTTATTCTACGTGAGCACACTGTTGCTGTGAGTACACATTACAGATGGTTGTGAGCCACCATGTGGTTGCCGGGAATTGAACTCAGGACCTCTGCAAGAGCAGTCAGTGCTCTTAACCCCTGAGCTTTTATCATTTTTACCATGCCCTCCTTCTCTTCACTCTCTGAATCTTCCCATGGATTCCGAGTTCTTCGACCCAAGACGAGCTTTGGAGAAGAGATTTAACGTGTACCCACTTTTCCCTTTGACCCCAGGTCTTAAGAAGCAGCAACAAGTCAACAGTTCTACCTCATCCTCTTGTTAATCTAATTTACCTGCCAATCAGACTCTAACATGGAGGGCCACGCAGTATGTTCTTTTCTTGTAGCAATTGCTCCTTTTCACAAGCCAGTTTTTGTTTGGCTACCATCTCACCCTCAGATGCATTTCTAACTCCACATTATCCAGGAAACACTGCCCTAAGTGCCTACAATCTCCATCCTTGTGAGCTAATTTCAAAGACTGTAAAAATTCCAAAACCTTTAACTTAAACCTTGAACTGTCATACCATCTCTGTATTCATCAAGCAAGCATGTCACATAGACAGAGACTTCCTCCTGGGATTCTTCCCACAGACATTTTTAATCCTCATGGCTTAGCCCTAGTTGCATGTCTCACTACCCATCAAGGACTATACTGTCATATCACAAAAGTGCACTAACACACAGTGTAAGGATGGATGTAAGGGAATGTCCTCTGCAGATCCACACACAACCCTCTGTGCTGCTCAACCTAATTTGCATGCCTTGCTATTCATAGCCAGGATTATACATTCAATTCATACACACCCCAAATCAACTTTGGTTCTGTCAGGGCCCTGTTTGGGCGTCAATTATGTTGTGTGACAAGACTCTTCCTGGAAAGATGTGACACACAAGTCCAGTCTGTCTGTCTTAGGGTTTTATTGCTGTGAAGAGATGCCATGACCACAGCAATGCTTACAAAAGGAAACATTTAATGGGGGGTTGGCTTACAGTTCAGAGGTTTAGTCTATTCTAATCATGGCAGGAAGCATGGTGACACACAGGCAGACAGGGTGCTGGAGAGATAGCTGAGCTTGTCCCCAGGAACACACCTCCTCCAACAAGGCTACACTTGCTAATAGTGCCACCCCCATGGGTCTATAGAAGCCATTTCTATTCAAACCACCACAGAGTTCATGACGGACTAAAGTACAGATAATATCAAAGGTCATCCTGGTGAACCAGTGAATTTATCAGGACTTTAAGAATATGAAGGAGGGGGTGCTTACAGGGGCAGAAATGACTCCAAAGCAGCTGCTTCACCAAAGCCCGCCCCAGATAAGATGCTGACTCCTTACAAAAGCTGGGATGCTAGAGTACACGGCACAACCTCCAGGCAGCTCAACTGGTTGAGAGTTTCCATTCTAGGCTCCTTTGCAGCTGGATTTTTCTTTCTTTCTTTCTTTTTTTCTTTCCGACACCAGAGACAGAATTTATTATGCGAAGCAGTTTGAGAGAGCTTAGGTTTTGGCCATGATCTTCTCCAGCAGAGACTTTGTTTTTATCACATGTCCCCTACTCATGACTGAAGAGGTAGACTCCGGACTGAAGCCCAAGTTACATCGAAGCTACTGTGGACTTCTTGATTATCTTATAAAGAAAAGCCCCATGATGAAATTACACTGTGCTACCCATCCAACAGATATCACCAGCCCTACCCTGCTGACAAGGAGAGTATCTTCTGATAGCCAGAACTGAGTGGAATGGGAAAATAATTGCCTGTGAGTGAGCCTGGGAGAGGAGTCTAGCCTGGGAGTGGGAAACTCAAGCCCTCCTGTGGCCCTCTTGTGTGAGTTAGGCAGGATTTAAGATCTTTGGGTGGAAATCTCCTGGTTGCCTAGCAACCAGTACTGCTCCTGCTCATTAATGAACAGTGTTGGGAAGGTGGGCCTCCACTTTGCAAGTGTAAGGACCGAATTCTTAGGAGCTGAGACAGAGGTGGTCTCTGGGCAGAGCCGAGAGCCCTTATACTTTCCACATCTGGGGATGTAAGCTGGTGTACCTCATCTGGGATTTGGCTTATTCTTCCGATCAGGTCCTTGCCTGGAGCCAGAAGGCAAGTTCCTTTCCTTATTCCCCTCAAATGACACCTCGCTTGAGAAACACCATGCTCTGAACAGCTGACCGAAAGTTCAGCCCTGGGGCCACTTCCATGTTAATGAGGCCACTTCTTCATAAGTCAGCCCCACTCTGGCAGTTGCAGTGAAACATGAACAAAGGCATGCTTCGTCTCCTTACCCAAAGAAGGTACTAGAGAAAGGGCATTCCCAGGACCTATCTGCCAGACACTTTGTGCTAGACTTTCCTCAGTATAAGCATCTCATTCTGGCTACAAGTTTCCCTAGGGTGTCCATACTTCTGTCGTTAAGGCACAACTCCTCTAAGGCTCTCGGCTTATGAGTTTATCGTTTTTATCATTTTTTACTTTCTTTCAAAAGAAAGTTCTGCATTAATGGCCTCCCCTTCTAGCCATTTAGCCCTTAGATGCTGAGAGAATGGGCTGGGGGCATAGATCAATTCACATTTAGGGGTTGTGGTCATTGGGGTCACACTTGATCATAATTTTCAGCCCCACTCCTTTTTTGGCTGTTTCAAAGGCTTCAACTGCCTTCTTCAATGGGAATCTGTGGGTAACTAAGGGCTTTATATTCAAAGTCTTCGACACAAGCATGGAAATTGCCAGAGACCCTTGATGGTTGGACTAACAGAACCACCAGCTCCCCGCTGGGTCCAGCCGACACCTCGAATCAAGAGAGCAACACAGGCAGCTCCAGCTAAGGGTGAGAATTTGTCCGTGGTGGTGCGCGGACCTGGAGACATTCGCCTGGAGAATACCCAATACCTGAGCTGGGCCCAAATGACGTGTTACTAAAGATGCACTCGGTGGGGATCTGCGGCTCGGATGTTCACTCCTGGGAGCATGGCCGAATTGGGGATTTTGTAGTGAGAAAGCCAATGGTGCTTGGACATGAGGCTGCTGGAACAGTCACAAAAGTAGGAGTGTCGGTGAAACATCTAAAACCAGGAGATCGGGTTGCCATCGAGCCTGGCATTTTCCGAGAAGTAGGTGAGTACTGCAAGATTGACTGATACAACCTGACGCCATTGATCTTCTTCTGTGCCACCCCCTCAGATGATGGGAACCTCTGCCGCTTCTACAAGCACAGTGCTGACTTCTGCTACAAGCTTCCTGATGGCGTCACCTTTGAAGAAGGGGCCCTGACTGAGCCTCTCTCTCTGTGGCGTCTATGCCTGCCGTCCAGATTCAGTTTCCCTGGGGAACAAGGTCCTTGTGTGCGGAGCTGGGCCAGCTGGGATAGTCACTTTGCTTGTGGCCAAAGCAATGGGAGCTGCTCAAGTGGTGGCGACTGACCTATCTGCTTCTCGGTTGACCAAAGCCAAGGAAGTTGGAGCAGACTTTACCATCCAGGTTGCCAAAGAGACCCCTCAGGAAATTGCCAATAAGGTGGAAAGTCTGCTGTGGAGCAAGCCGGAGGTCACCACTGAATGCACAGGAGCAGAGTCCTCTATCCAGATGGGTGTCTATGCCACTCACTCTGATGGGACCTCAGTGATTGTGGGAATGGGCTCCAAGATGATCAGTTTACCCCTAGTGCACAAAGCTGTGCGGGAGGTGAATATCAAAGGTGTGTTTCAATACTGCCACATGTGGCAGCTGGGCTTTTCTAACAATGACTTTCAGCAGTCTTTATTGTTTACTCTGGGGAGGAGGAAACCTAGTGAATCTGGTTGGTTTCAGGGACTTCCTGAAGTTATTGAGTTGTTTATATTCTGTCTTACGAAACATCTTTGAAGGATAGAATGCTGTAGCCTCTGATAAAACTGCTATATAATATCAGATGGTGTACTATAGAAGCTTTAGCTCTTAACCTTTAGCTAAATGTTACATACTCAAGTAACCAGTATGATCTGGTAAGAGAGTGGCTACTGAGGGGTCTTCTTACTAAGTGGACAGCACAAAAGGGGAAATATCAAACAAGTTTCTTCTCATACCTGAGTAGGCCATCAACAGTGCATGGAACCTGGAGGCCATGTGGGAAGCATATGTGAAGAAGGCATTTCTGGATTATCTATCAGCTAGTCTCAAACATACAATGTTTTAGCTATGGTGACTTTATAGGAAAATTTTATACATTTAATGAATGTATAAAGTATTTCTGTTTTGAATCTTTTAAGTGCAAGAAATTTATATTTGCTTAAAATTAGTTTTTCCAACCTTAAAATAAATGGTCATTTCTACTTTTACAGGTGCTGTAGAAGTTTGAACTAATAAGTTATAATTTTAATTTATTTTCATTTTCTACTTTGGGGGTAGGTCTCCCTATGTTTTTCAGGAAAGCCTTGACTTTGCAAGCCCCAGATCTCATCTAATTAAACAAGGCTACAGGCTTGGGCCACCAAACTTTCTTGAACATGATTTTTTTTTTGTGGAAGTAGATGTAGTCAAATTCAATTTTCTGTTGGATATATTAAAAATGAAGCAATAAAAACTTATAACAAAATCTTCAATTTTTTAAATCCTCCTATAGTAGTCCTTGGACACAAAAAACATTATAATTTAGGGAAATATTTCACTTTAAAATGCAATGATCCTTAAGTTAACTCAGTGAGTTTTAGAAAGACAACTAGCACATGTTTTCTCTTATTTGTAATTTTATATAGATACATATGACATGAATGTAAAAGTCAAACTGTCTGTGAAAATATTAACAAGAGGGGGGCAAACAAATGAGGTGTTGAGGGTAAGGGGCTGAAAATACTCAGTATTTAATATATACATGTATAAAGACATAAAAAAAATTTAAAAATTAAAAGATAAATGATCTTAGGCGGTTATGGTGCTCTCTTTGCAAGCTTGAGGACCCTGAAATTGATCCCTGGAACTGACAGAAATGTGAGAAGAAGGAAGGAATCCCACCAAGTCATCTCACGTCCACAGGCACACCACGGCACACGCACCTGCACACGGCATGTGCACGCGGGTACACACAATGATAATAACACACAAAGATGAAGACAAATGCAAGGACTTCACACAGTTGGCTGTGGCAAAACATCTTATTACAGGCAGCAATGACTGTACAAGGACAAGGGATGGAGAGATGGTCAAATCTCTTCACCCAGACTTGGAAGAAGAAGCTCATCTATGGGAAGGGCATGATGATCAACAAAGCTACAAACACATAAATTGTTCAGAAATGCAACCTACGACCTGCTTAGAAAATGTCACATTCACAGGTCTGTATGCACCCTAAAGCAAAAATAAACATTTATCTGTGGGCCGTAAGATCCTGTCTGTTTTATATCCCCCTCACACCCTCTCTCCTCAGCTCTGTAGCTCTGTCAGTTTTTTCTAATTATATTTGTTTTTCTTACCTGACAGAATGCCAGTCTCTGAAATGACCTTACAATAAGAGTTTACACACGAGTCACCAATGATAAGTAGAGTCTCAGAAACCTAAACCCATTCCTGGGAGGGCAAGGTTGAGGGTTATTCATGGGGTGAAGAAGACAAGGGCAACTCTGAACTGAGGGGAAAGGTGATGGGAGGTGAGCAAAGGGAAGATAAGGAAGATAGTGTTGTGGGTACAAGCATCATTAAAACCCTGCGGAGCATCAGTATGTCACGGTGAGAGCATCATTAAGTCACTGCAGGGGCATGCTCGGGAGATGGCGGTGGGAGCCAGGTCTGAGGGTGTTTTCAGACTTCTGATATCCAGATGTCTCCTGCTGGAGATCTGTACAGGCCAGTGGAGAACTGGTAGTTTCAACTGATTCAAGATAGACCTAGGTAGCTTCCAGATGTCTGAAAAAAAAAAATACTTTTTCCATTCGTGATCCTATGTTAAGACATATTAGGAGCAACAAAGCCAATGCAAAATACTGCTGAGACGCTCTGGATCCGGCGCTACATGACCTGGTTTGCTTGTGAATGTCTCCCCTAGCCTGGTGTGTTTGGGCACCAGGATGTGGCTGGCAGCACTGCTCCGAGAGATTGTGGAACCTTTAAGGGACAAGTCCTAGGTGGCAGAAGTAAGGTACCCAGGACTTGCCATTTAGGTTACGTCCCAGTTCTGCGTCCTACCGTCTTTCCTCTTGACCTGCCAGTCTATCAGAACCTAGCATGCCGTGTTATACGCAGGCCAGCAATCCTTCCTTTCCATGAGGCTGCAACCGTGAAACCAGGAGCCAGGCAGACCCTTCCAGTCTCAGCTGGCTTCCGTCTGGTCTTGTGTCATCACGGGGAGAAAAGTTACAAATGCGTGGGACAGCAGACTGGGGTCGTAATTCCGTAATTAGATGTAATTTTGTTTGTTTGAAGCACTACTCCCTGCAAATGTATCATTTCGGCATCTTGACTGAACGTCTCCTGGTCTTTAATGGGAACGTGAGTTCATCTTAGGGCAATCCTTGCCTTATTCCATACAAGTTGCTAGGACTATTGATTTTTATTTAAAAATATTTAGAAAATCTGGATAACTTGTAATCTGAAGTCTGATTGACTTGCAAAATTTCTGCTGAATAGCTAGCTGATTTTAGTACTTTTATTGTTCTTCATGATATTTCGATAGTCTAATATTCCTCCTACTTTTGGTTGACTGTAACTGGTCTGCAGAGGCTTAGCTTACAGCTTTTGACGATCCCATCTCTTTACGCTCAGCTCATTGGGAAAGCAATCAAGTATGTGAACAGCAAGAAAAACCTCCCACTGGTAAGATAAACTACAGGAATGCCACCCCAAGCACGTGATAGGTTCTCTGCCCTTAAGCAGTTGACAGCTCTCTGAAGAGGCAGGCAGTGTGGCTGACCTCCCATTTCCAGCCTCTGACAGCTCAGGGCTGCTGCCAGTCACGTAGGCAAGAGGGCCAAAGTACACACTCCAAACTTAGCTTTAGAAATCCTGTTGGTTTTCAGCCATGCTTGCAAGCAGGCCAGATCACAGCCATCTACATTCTAGCTGTACTTTATATTAAGAGAGATCCTAAGGAAAATCTGAGCAGGGGTGAGTGGGTCTGTTCAGTATGCAGAATAGTAATGAATGAGTTCTCTAGGCAACATGACTCTGAGAAAGCAAACAGGTTGGAAATCAGGGAAAAATTCAAGTATTGTTCGTTTTCTTTTTCAACTCGGCTGTTCTGCATCCTCTTTCGCTGGTTGCTTATTTGTACGTACAAATCAGTTTATTTTTTAAAACCCACACAGAGGGCCCGTTGTTTTGTTGTGGTTTCAGCCTAGTCTACGGAGGCTCCAAGCCTCCTGTTGTGAGAGGAAATGAAGGCTTGCCTGTGTCTTTGAGAGGCTTCTAAGTACACGTGTCTCCTTTCATCTCAAGCAAGGAATACTTTCCTTTGAGGATGCCGACCCCAGCTCCTCCCCAACAGAAACCTACTGAGGTGGCTTCAGTGCTAAGCCAGGGGACCTAAAGAAGGATGGTCCTACAAATGGAGCAAAAATGACCATTTTTTATCCACAAGTAACAGGACAAAGCAATAGGGCTTCTCACGGAGAAGCCCTTCCTTCACCCTAGGCTGCATTGCCTAAGGGGTTAAACTCCTGGTCAAGTTGGATGAAGTCCCAAGGCCTACAAATAAAACTTCCAGATACTCGGGGAGGGTAGGGTTTCCTGCCGTTTGATACACTGTTCTCAAACATCATTCTTTCCTGACTGAAAGCCTTCTCACAGCCCCAACGTTTGCCTGCTCAGGAAGGTGCTTTCTTGAGCTGCCTCGCTAAGAATCTCCTCAGCCTCCAGCCCTCCTCACAATAGCGAGAGGGCTCTCCTCCCTTCTCTGCCTCAGCTGCTACTACTTCTGTAGCATGCTCTTGCTTAGGGGCCTGGCCCCTAGAAAGTTCCCTTGAAGATCTCTCTTGTCCCTGGTGAACACCATCTGCTCATGGGTCTAGAGTAGACTCAGAAAAGTAGATTGTTTGAAGACCGGTGGACAAAACAATTAGAACCTATGTTTGGTTCCTGATTTTGTCACTAAGTAAACGAAACCTTAGCAAAATTATTTTGGCAGTACAACCTCTGTTTCCTCATCTCCAAATTACAGAAAGTACATTTTCCTTGCTTTTTATCTATGAGAATTAAAGTAACATGATAAACATAATGGTGGCTATTGTTCTTGAAACACAACAGTCATCTGAGTATCAATTCTGCCCTGAAAACGAGGCCCCCCGCGACAGGTGCCCCATCAGATTGATCCTCATTCGTATGATGATGCTCTTGTTAACCAGTGCCTAGTACTCAATATTCATCATCTGCCTTCCTTATATTAATCATTGGTTCCTTCCTTATATTAATTCATTATCCTTCTATTAAAGATTAAGGAATGAGAGGTCAGAATGCAACCTCTGCAATGTTAGAAGTGTTCTAAGTGGAAAGTCGGGGATCGTTTAAAAAAGAAAATCAACTGTTCCTATCATTGAGGAGCTTCTAGAAAGAGTCAATGAAGTGGCATATAGCATTTAAAAACAGTTTCTGGGGGAAAAGCATCTTTACATCTCTTCCTTCCAGCTTTTGACATTCAGCCACTCACTTGCCTCTCCGGATCTTATAATTCTAATTCTTGAGTAAAAGCAGGTGATATAAATGTCAAAGACTGTTGTAAGAATCAGGAAACATGTGTGCAACATCTGATAGTTGGAAGATTCTTAATAAATGGTTTGTGATTAATATTACCCCTGAATCCTGCAACATGTGTTAAACTAAACATCCTAAAACTGTCTCAAAACCATGAGTCCCAGTAAAATGAACTCCAGACTAAACAGAATCTTAATTTAGGAGTTCATGTTTTAACAGCCAATCACAGCCATGCAGCCTTAGCCAACTGTAAGCTGCCAACTGGTCAACCCATGCCCAAATTATGCAAATACAAAAATGTATCCAATTAAGCTGCAGCTGACTTTCTTTTTCATTTCCTGTGCACAAATGTTGCCTGCTCACCAGAGAGAGCTTCCTCATACACAAATTATTCTTACATAAAATAAGTTGTCATAATTTGTTGCAATTTTTTAAATTAGCAGCACGTGCAGAGTATAGTGTTTGTATTTAAATTTTATTTTTCAATTTAAAAATAGCTGTTGATAAGGCCAAAATATAGCAGGGATAAGCTAACATATGCTGCTGAGATGCTGGGATTCATTTGAATGAAGAATTAAATAACACATGATTATAGCTTAAACCATAAGATATAATCAAGCAAGACTCTCCTCATGACAATTGCTTTTAAGTCCACAATCTAAATGACTTAAGTGTATTTTCAAAAGTTAGAAGAGACATAAAGTTCTCTTTGGGGGATCTAGGCCTGTCTGGCAGAACCTTTCATGATTTGGACACTGATTTCCATTTTCTTGAATTCTGGATGTTCCATTTGACCTTTTTGAATTCTTTTGCTTGTTTTTGTCCCTTTGAACACTGGTCAGTATGACAGACCATGCCCATTCCCATCCTGCAATGAAATATTTCTTGAAGTACTTCTTGTCTTTTGTTGTTTTCATTTCTGTTCAACACAATACCATCTGGCAATGAGCACCATCTGAGCCTAAGAAGGAAGCTTTTAAAGCTTGCTCTGGGTTGAAAACTAAAGGAAAATATTTTTGAATTGAATTTATAAAAGAAGAAAGGTTTATATGCAAACAACAAGCTGTTATATTTCCCACTCAAGTCTCCATGAACCTATGCTGGCAACCATAGATTTCAATCCGTCAGGAGAGAGCTGCCAACTCTGAGATCTAACCAAGTTGGGATATCATTGTCTGGTTTGAGCAACAGGCATATCCTTGAATCTCCTCCATAGAGGTTAGACGTTGCTCATTGATTTAGGCACAAGTTACTACTACTTCATTCCTTAACTATACACCGTGTGGACCATCAACGTAACTGACTGGAAAGTGCGGAAGAGTTAGAAATCTCAGACTAAAGCAGAGAGGGTTTCAGATGAAGAATAAATACCTGAGGATGGCTAGCAGTCTGTCTGCCATTGAATGGCACACTACTCTACAGTCAATTCCATTTCACAGCTCTTCAGTCCTTTGCAGAGTTGTACAGCCCCTGGCTTTAGGCTTTCCCTCCATCAATTTCCTTTCAAGACTTGCAGGCAAGGTGACCTTGTAAGGATATACATGTCAATCCCAGTGCCTTTCTAGCTCATGCCAAGTAAAAATAACATCTCTTATATGACCAAAAGGTCCATCACAACTGGCCTCCGCATCCCCCTCAGCCTTCATCTCCTGATACCTCTTCATCTCAGTTGCTGCTCCAGCTTCCCCAGCCTCCTTATTCATGCATTCTCTTAGCATGGACTTTTAGTGACTGCTCAAGACAGTCACCAAACACTGGGATCTTTGCTTGTGCTCCATCTTCCTGGTGCTCTCTCCCTTCAGAAAGACATGAGCTTCCTTGTCTCGCTTCTAGTAGTTGCTCATGTAAAGCCTTCTCTGGACAAACCTACCTTAGTCAGGACCTCCTCAACGAGCTCTAGACTCTGTCCCACTTTCTTTGTTTGTCTTTTTGGTATTTGTCATCATGCAGCATACTGAGGCTAATTATTAATTATTGTTGTATGCTTTGTTTTCATTATTAAAATACAAATGTTAGGAGGTCTGAGGTTTTAGAATGTTTCCTTTTATGGGTCCATCCCCATGATGATAAATATGGAGCATATAGAAGATATTGATAAGCATTGATTAAAACAATGAATAGCATGATACTTCTGTCCATCTGCCATCCCTGGATTTAACATGGGTGCCGGCAACATCACCAAATCATTTCCCCAGTGCCCAGCACACATTCAGTAGTAAGTGAACAAACATGAGTAGCGACTTTCTTGAGTACTCAATAAAAGTACAAGCTAAGAAATAGTAAGGAGGGCTGGAGAGATGGCTCAGCGGTTAAGAGCACTGACTGCTCTTCTCAAGGTCCTGAGTTCAAATCCCAGCAACCACATGGTGGCTCACAACCATCCGTAATGATATCTGATGCCCTCTTCTGGTGCATCTGAAGACAGCTACAATGTACTTACATATAATAAATAAAGAAATCCTGGCGCAAAGACAGGAGAATAAAAGATGCTTTACTTGCGGAAGTATCAACCATGAAAAAAAAAAAAAAAAAAAAGAAATAGTAAGGAAACCTTTCGTTGCATCGAATTGTCAGTTATCTCAGAAAGATAAATAGGTTCACATGAAATTCGATTTTGTCGTGACAATTTTTTTTTAGTTAGTATATTATTCTACACGTGAGCAGTTACATGTAAGACCATTTCTCACTGAGCACATCATACCACAGCAGTAGATCCATCAACAAGAATATACTAGAGAGAGTTATAAGACTTCTAAGTCTCCGTTGTTTTCACATAGTTCTCTATGGCATGAAAGAGAGGCAGATGCCAGAGATAGCCCAAGGCTGAGTGAGAGGGAGAAGGACTGGCCCAGATGCCAGAGATAACCCAGGACTGAGTGGGAGGGAGAAGGACTGGCTCAGAAATGATGCAGCTGCACAGGCTTCTGGGCTTTAGTCTGGCTCTGGCACACTCAGTGAGTCTGCCAGCATGACTCAATTTGAAGCCCCCTCAGTTGGCTAACACAACTTCCTGCTCCAGTCAGACTTGGCTCAACAACTAAATTGGCCAAAGCCTGCTAAAGAAGCCATTAGAAGATTATAGGGTAAAGAGTTGGAGGGAGGGAGAGGAAATAAGGCAAGAACAGAAACCTGCTTTTAAAAACATCGATTCCTCATAAATGTCATCATTTTTTACATTGTTTTATCAACAGAGCTCTGACTGAAGCCACGGGAAAGGCTAGAATTTCTATTAAGGATTTCCTGTCCTGGATTCTCTTCCAAACCCAATGGATGGTCCAGAATACTGTTCCAATCCTAACAACAATGGATTTGCTCACTTCTAAAGCAGATTTGCTAATCTGATGCGATCTAATTTTGTCTACTAAGACAAGAATACAGGCCATTATGAGCCAACATGTGGATGCTGGGAACTGAACCTGGATTCTCTGCAAAGGCAGCAAATGGTCTTAACCACTGAACCATATCTCTAGCTCCCGTTTTTAAGTTGTACATAATTTTTAAACTTATTTTTAAACATATATTTTCTCTTTTCTGCCCTCCCCTGCTCCTCTCTGTCTCTCTGTCTCTCTGTCTTTCTCTCTCTCAAAAAACACACACATGTGGAAGCCTGCGTGTGTGTGTATGTGTGTGTGTGTGTGTGTGTGTGTGTGTGTGAAGTCTGGTTGATATTTTATTTTAAATTCTGTGTTATTTTATATCCATGTTCTTGCTGATGGGCGTTTGAGTTCTTTCCAACTTTGTCTTATTAGGCTTTGGTGTTCTGGAACAGAACATAAACATTTTCACACAACATCAACATCACAGAAAAACATCTGTGACTATGACAGTCTAGGACAGAAAGCAGTTCTGTGTGATCACGCTTAATATTGAGAAAAACCATGAACACTCTTTAAATGACTAAAGTATTTCTATCCTGACAAATTTAAGCACTGGTTCATCTCCAGTCACAGCTTCAGACAGTTTGAGACTCCCCTTCTCGGTGATATTAAATAAAATACTTACTTATGGGGCTGGAGAGAAATTTCAGGGGTTAAAAGCACTGGGTGTTCTTCCAGAGGACTTAGGTTTAATTCCCAGCACTGCCATGGAAGCTCACAACTGCCTAATTGCAGTGTCAAGATGTCCAACACACACATGGTGTATAGACACACATCTAGGCAGAACACCCATACACGTAAAATAAATAATTAAAGTTTAAAAAAATTTTTAAAATCCTTTCTTATACAAGTGCTCTATTTCTGGGAAATATTCAGGTCAGTACCAAGCTTCCCACGTCATTTAGAGTGGGCTGTAGTTAATCTCTGACAAGTGCTTTTTCCAGCATCCATTTTGAACTGCCCTGTCATAGCACAGCACAGTGAGCGTCCTCCTCCAGCACAGCAAATGAGCTCTGTTCAGTCTTACTTATGTCCCAAGTGCCTCTTGGATGTGGAGTCCTGACACTAAGGCAGGGTAACATTTTCCCCCATGCATACTGGTCAAAATAGCCATTAGGGGTTTGAGTTCATTTCAGCTTGAAGACACCCAGAGAAAGCCATTAATGTGTTCTATCATTCCCATGTTTTCTTGAATTATTTTTTCATCACTTGATTTTTCTATTGCATTTCTTCTTCTTTCGCCACATGCCTTTCTAAAAATATATTTTCAGTATATAAAACTTTTTCATGTGCCGAAAATATTCTTCAGAGCTGTAAACTGTACTGGAAATGATTTTTCAAAATGAATGAATAAATGAATGAATGAGCAAATAAACAAACAAGTAACTTGTATTCGTTACAAAAAATTCGGGGAACACATTCGAACACATTAAATCAAAGAAAAGTAAAAATTATTTCTTCATCCTATCTTTGCAATAAGGATCTCTGCATGAATTGATGACTTTTTCAAGTGTTAATTATGGGGCTAAAGGGATTGCTCAATGGGTAAAGCACTTGCCATACCCATTTGAGGAGCTGAGATCTAACCTACAGAATCCAGTAAAGGCAATCATGGTTAGACATCTCATACCTCTACTTGGAAGGCAGGGACAGGCCAGGAGCCAGATACCAGCAGACCAGCTAACTGGTCACAGCAGAAAATTATGGCTCTACTGCCTTAAACATGCTGAAAATCAAGAACTTAGCAGCCAAGATTGCCCTCTGACCTCCACACACAAATTGTGGCATACATTAATGTGCATGTTTGTGCAACACACACACACACACACACACACACACACACACACACACACACCAGTGCTAGTTAGAAATCCAAAGAGTTTATCAAATATCAAAATATTTTGGTTAAGTAATCGCACCAATGATCAGTCACTAAACTGCTTTCCCAAAATCACAAGGAAAGCTTTAGAAAACACATTTATAATCATTTTTCCCTGTTCAGGTCATGACTTTGGCTCTAAATATTTGTTTGTTTGCAATTTTTTTTTTTTTTTACACATAATCTGTGTGTTCCTCTCAGCTGAAAATGAAGTTATCCGTCACTCTGTGCCGACCATTAGAGGCAGTCAACCCAAGCCTGGCTCATCTGTATTTTATCTGTCTGTGAATGAGTAGGACTTGAAGTCTGTGTGGGTTTCAGAACTCCTGCTGTGTCAGTCATGACTTCCCATAAAAGCAGGAAAAGTTATAGGGAGTTCTGGACGGCCATACGTGTCAGACGTGAGGCAGATGTGTGTCCACAGCTGCTTGTGTTTAAGGACAGAATACGGATGGAACCAAGGGTGGAGAGTCTGGGTTTGAAGCTACGGTATTTTCATGGACTGGATTCAAAGGAATATCTGTCATAACTGAAAACAAGGAGAGATGTATCAGAAACAGAGCACAGTCCCTTTCCCTGAGCCAGGATAAACAAAACCAATATGGGCCTATCAACTATGGCCTTTTAAAATAAACTTCTCTGTTTAAAAGGAAACCACCTTATTTATTCATTAAGTCACTGTATAATATTCCCCCAAGTTGTCTTCCATTGAGTTAGCGAGCTAGCAAAGACTGTTTTTTCTTGTTTGTCGCTGTCAGAATTCCTATTATATTTAAGGCAGAATCCTAGAAAAGACCACTCTGTAGAGATGCCGTTGCTGTCTTCGCAGTTCGGCCTTCTTCCCACCTAACTCAGATCAGCAACTTCCTGCTTCCTATAAATAAGGTTCCAGCTGACTGACTCTGCTAAGTCCCTG
>JADRCC010565655.1:0-15326 GCA_019843855.1 Hylomyscus alleni
TTGGCTGCACACCAAATGCAACCACACGGAGGAGGAAAATGTTGGGGTTGGGGGAGGCCCAGCAGAGGAGAGCTGGTCTGGAATCTCTTGCCAGGTCAGTTCAGAGGTGGCTGAGAACATCTAGGGGAGGGAGTGTCAACAGGAAGGTCACCATAGACCTTGGCAGAAGCTACCACAGGGCCAGCAAAAGGGCAGAGAAGACAAGGTGGAGCTTGTAAAAACACAAGACATAAACTCGGTCAAGCTTAGGGAAGAGACACCATGTCTCAGTTTCTCTTTTCAATTATTTTATTCAAGAAAGTGGAGGACAGACAAGGGGACTGAGCTGAGCCCTGAGTCACTGAAGCTCCCAGCTCAGCCCCCCACAGCATGACCAGACGGGACCCAGGAATAACCAATGCATTGTCCTCCAAGAGCACAGTGCACTGCCCAAGGTGGGCACTATTTGGGGGTGCCGCTGCCCTTCTTGGGTGTGGTGGGCTTCTTGCTTTGCCAAAGGTGTCCCTGGATAGTGAAGGCATCCACACTCATAGACATGGTCTTGGCAGGGATCTGGGTGAACCGTTTGCGGTCCGAGTTGTACTTGTAGATGCCTTCGACCATGGCAGGAGTGACAGTACGAGGCCCGTAGCCTGCCAGCCTCGACAGCTCCTCTGTCTCCCCAGACAGAGTGTAGAGGGCCCGGAACTGGCAGCTTGAGTCCCGAAAGAGAATCAGGAAGTGGTTGGCCTTGCTTTTCTCGATTTCCTGAGGGATGGAGGCAAGAAGCTGGTCAGCTGGTCAGGCTGGACCACTGCCCTACCCAACAGTCCTACACATTCAAAACAGGTGTGAGGCTCACCTCTAGAATTCTGTTCTTCTGAGGCTCATTCACCTTGCCTGCCAGGCAGCAGTGTGACAAGGCATTGTGGATGATAAACTTGTTAGACTTGGCGCTGGGTTCTTTGTATAGCCGGGGACCTAGAGGGCAGTCAGTCAGCAGAGCCTGGGTATAGTTGGGGAAAGGCGAGTAGAGAGCATGTAGCTTCTCACATTACCACGCCTCACTTACCTGTGTACTCAGGCACTGAGGCTGGGGAGGAAGCATTACTTCCATTCTCCCAGTCACGCTCTCGACTGCCAGGCAGGCGGCTTGGAGACATGAGGCCTGATGGAGAAGGGGCCCTGCAGAGGAGGGGAGGGGTGAAGGTGGGGTCAGTAGTGTAAAGCCTTCTAGGCTACAAAAGGATTAGGGAAGAGGCAAGCCCAGTACTCTGCAGAGAAGTACATGTATATCGCATGATCCCCCAAGTCCATGCAATGCTGTCCCCTGATACACCTACATTGCATGTGAGCATATTCTCCAGACTTGAGTCAGTTTGCCTCAAATCTGATCTGTGTTCTTGTGCTTCCTTCCATCTATACATCCCAGCAATCCAGCCAGATCATACTCTAGGCTCCAGATAGCTATGTGTGATAAGCATCCAAGATGCTGGGTAGTGGTGGTGCACACCTTTAGTCCCAGCACTTGGGAGGCAGAGGTAGGCAGATCTATGAGTTCGAGGCCAGCCTGGGCTACACAGAGAAACCCTGTCTTGAAAAAAAAAAAAAAAAAGTTCCGAGAGACTCACCGAGAGGTGGGCCTCTTCACACCAAGATTATTGGGAGCCTCATTGGCCACCGTAGACAGGGACAGCGTGGACTGGGAATAGACCTTGCTGAGCCGTGAACCTAGGAAGAGAAAGTACCAGTCAGTTATCCCTACAGCCCTTTTACCTCCATTAATGCCCATGGGGCATTCCCGAGACCCTTTCAACCTTTTGTGTTTGCTTGCTAAGATGTATTTATTTTATTTGTATGAGTACACTGTGGCTGTCTTCAGACACAACAGAAGAGGACACTGGATCCCATTACAGATGATTGTGAGTCAGTCACATGTAGTTGCTAGGAATTGAACTCGGAACCTCTGGAAGAGCAATAGCAACAGGTGCTCTTAACCACTGAGTCATTTCTCCAGGCTGGCTTTTACTTTTTAAAGATGGGTCTTCTATAGCCCAGGCTGGCCTTAAACTTCCTATTTGCTGAGGATGATCTTGAATTCCCAAATCTCTAGTCTCTTCTTTCTCAGTGCTGGGATTATAGGCCTATAACGCCATTCCTGGTTTATACAGGGGATGGAACCTGCAGTTTCCTGTATGCTAGGCAAGCACTCTACCAACAGCCACCACTACCACTCCAAACCTTTTCATGTGTTTGTGTGTCCCTTAATTTCAGTGTTTGGCACAGGACTTCAGTGTAGTCTAAATGGCTGAGAAAGCTGCTCAATAGCTAGATTAGGACCTAACTCAATCCTCCTGCTTCAGACTCTTGAGTATCACAATGACAGGCATGTGCCAACATGTCTGTCTTAATATAGCAATTTTTCTTCTACAGTGCTGGGGATTTAACCCAGGGCCTCATCCATTCTGTACAAACCTAGCCCTGAGCTTCACATTCCTATCCACATACCTGCAGGGAAGGGAGCACTGTTTAGCAGCATCCTCAAACATCCAAGGAGTTCCTCACTATCCAGCCAAGGAAGGAAGGAAGGTACCCCCCACACTGGAAACCCTGCCCCATCACTGCATCCCACCGGATGCTCCCTTTTCTCCAAAACCATAGGGCTCCTCCTAACAGGGTCCTCACCCAGCAGGCCGCGGGCTGGGCTTCGTGCCAAGGCCGAGTCATCACAGCAACCAGAGCGTGGCCGGGTGGCCCTGCGCCCGCCCCGCCCTGGTCCCCCGGTCCCTGAGGCCCGGGGCCGTAGCACCTTATCAAGGTCATCCATCAGCTTCAGTTGTGCCCGGCGTTCATACTCAAGTCTTGTGAAGTCCCCCCGCCGGGGGCCGACCTCCTCCTCAGCTGCCATAGCCCTGCTGGCAGGAGCCAGGGTGGCCATTGGAGCAGCAGAGGCCACAGGGGCTGTAGAGGCCAAGCCTGGAGCCTCCTCCTGAGCTAGCCTGTAGATAGACAGAAGGGAGCAAGCAGAATAGAATATCGGGGCACTGGGACAGCAATATTAAAGGCCAGGATCCCCTCATTCCAGCTCTAGCCTCACCTGGCGGCCTCCTCCCGTTTCTGCTCCTTCTCTGCCTCCTGCCACTGTTTGCGCCGCCGGGCCTCCTCTACCCTCCTCTGCTGCCGCTCCAGCAGGCTAGCTCGCTTTTGAGCCATCTCATCCTCAGGCTTGTCTTCGTCCTGGAGGATGTCATGAGAGTTTAGCTGGCCACTCTGCTACAGCTGGAGTCTGATTTTTAGCACTGACCCAGCCTGTGGCTCTCCTGACCTTTGTAAAATCCTCAGCATACTTAGTTGGTGATGACTTTATGCACAGCCCTGGACGTTGTATACACAACGCACTTGACCCAAAGGGGAAACACTAGCAAGTGATGCACAGACCTTTAATGCTATAAATATGCTTGAAGTGCTGCCAAGCTGCACTGCAATCTATCCTATTCTGGGGTCTTCTTAGAAGTACTCCTAGCCTAGGGACAAGAGGGGCTTACTTAACTGGAGAGAAGTAAGGGGAACTTTCCAGACAGATGGATTAGAAAGTTCAAATGGCTTGAGGCCAGAACAAACCAATACAGCTGGGACATTGAGCTGGGGAGAATGATACAAGTTATAGTCATAAGGAAGCAGAGCCCAATGCAGTGGACAGGCTTTTTGTCCACAGGGCAAAAGAGAGCAGTCAAAATCCCACTGCTCAGGAAAAACAAACAAAAAACTGGGTTTGGAGCAGTAATGACCAACAGGAGCAGAGTGTGCACTGTTGAGTTACACCACCACACATAGTAGCCCAGGCTGCAAGTGGCATGAAGATGGAGGATAGATCAGGAAAGAGGATCCCCTAGCCCTGTTTATCCACCCACCCACACCGGTCCATCCTGTCTACCTACTCACCCATCCATATGCCCAATGACTACTTGTCTGTCTACCAATTAACCTTCCCTTCTACCTACTTCATCCGCCTACCCACATATCAATCGACTTTCCATCCATCTAACCAACCACCTATCCACCTTTCCTTTCAACCTATCTACCCATCACTCATCCAGCCTATCCACCTACCTTTCCATCCACCTAGCCAAACTAATCAATATCTACCACTCACCACACCCATTTAACTTATCCACCCATCTAACCACCCTTCCAAACCAACCATCCATCTAAGAAAGCCAGCAAGCCAGCCACTGCCTAGTCAGCCAGCTATCCATCCATCAGTCAACATATGTCAATTTACCCACTCATCAGTAAAGCTCTATCCCCGAATATCTATCTACCACCTCCTATCTCCTTTATTAACCCCCTAGGATGCCCGCCCCCATTACCCATCCATTCATACATGTACCTATTGGCTCACCTTTTCCCTCTGACCTGCCATGGTGACTCACCTTATAAAAGAATCCAAGCCCTGATCGGGGCTCTCCCTCAGAAGATGCCTCTTCCTCTAAGGAATCCTCAGCCCCAGGGGGGCTCCCATCTCCTTCCTCATCAGCAGCAGGCTCCCCCAGGCTGGCTAGAGGGATCTCGATGAGGGCAGGCTTGGTGGTGGGCTCCTCAGGAGGTGTCCCCTCCGACAGGAGGATAGAGGAGCGAGTCTGTACAGGCACCTGGCTGGGTGAAAACTTGCGTAGGTGAGGGAGGCTGTCTACATCATGGGGCGGTGTGAGTACCCTTGTCAAAGGTGCAAGCTTCAGCTCTGCCGGCCTTGCATGTTTTGGACTACGGGGTGTTGGGCTAGGGCCTGGCCCTGGGCTGCGTCGGGCAGCTGGGGCACGACGGGCAGGGCTAGGGGATGCTGCTTTAGGCCCAGTGGCAGGTCCAGGAATAACCCAGGCTGCAGGTGGTGGGGCAGGTCCAGGAGCTTCTGGAGGGGCTAGAAGCCGCTGTTGCTGGTCTGTGAGCCTCTGCATGTCCCGCTGCAGAGAGCTCAAAGCAGCACTCAGCTTACTGACTGCTCGATTGTAATCCCCAAGTCCCTCTGGGGGCACTGGGCCCAGATCTGGAGAGAAGGTGACTGACTTATGCCGTGAGGATGGCTCACCCTGGCCCTCACCTGCTGGCCGTTCCCCACCAGGAACTGAGCCCAGCTCAGCTTCCTCCTCGGCCTCCCCTGCAGCCTCCCGAGGCTGCACCTGCAGGAAAGCACTCTTGCCCAGTCTCTGCCTATGCTTGGCAAAGATGGCCTCAATGCGTCGCTTCTGTGCCTCTATGGCTCGGCGCTTCTCCTCCAGCCTGGCTCCCAGCTCACTCATCTCTGAGCTCAAGGCCTCAGGTGCTACGGGAGTGGATGTTGGAGACCCCATTCCTGATTCTGTCTCAGCCTTTACCAGCTGTTTCTTGCGTTCAGCAAAACTGGTCATCTTCACTTCGGAGTTGTTGGCTGCTGGGGATGAAGCCACAGCTTTTGGGGATCCCTCAGATGGGGGTGGTGGTTTCAGTATCTCTCCTGCTGAGCTGGGAGATGATTTTGAAGGGTTCTCAGGGTGTGATATATAGATGGGCGCCTTGTTGAGCCCATCAGACAGTGGCTTTGAAGCTCCTTCGGGAGGGTAGGGGGAGGCCAGTGGTGGTTTGGAGAGACCCTCAGGAGAATGGAGGTAGAAGCTGCCATCAGCAGCCCCATCAGGGAGCAGTCGGGGCTCAGCACTGTGGATGATCTGCAGAGCCTCTTCAATCGTGGGTAGGTCTCCAGATTCTGGGGGTGGCTGAGCAGAGTTCCGGGATGATGTCGCCACTGGACGTGGGGGACCCAGACTATCTGAACTGACGGAGCGAAGCAGGACAGGATCTCCCATGACGACATCCACATCGCTGTCCAGGCCAAAGGGAGTGCTGAACGACACAGCCTGGGAGAGGGGACGGCTGGGCGGCCAGAGGGAGGGGTCAGCCCCTGGGACAGGCCTCGGCCATGCCCTGATCAGCTCAATCCCTCTTCCAAGGCCACAGGGCCCCTGATGATGCACTCACCTAAGCTGACGGTTCCAGGCTTTGCCAAGAGCCTCCATGTGAGACATTGATGGAGAAGACTTCAAGGAGCCTGTGGAGGGACAGTAAATGGTCACTGTGAAGGGAGAAGCCACTGATCTGGGGGTTGGCTAGTGTCTGGGACAACCTCTACAATGTCATCAAGTGAGTCACTGATGGGTCATTATGGGTCTGGTTGTGCTAGGTATCCAGAAATGGCTGGCTGGAACTTCTGCGATGGCTCAGTGATGCGCTACATGCCTAGCATATGTGAGGCCTTGGGTTCAACTGCTAGTATTGTGAAATACAGTTTGCAGTTTCTTTTTGACCAATGATATGGCTTTGCAGGTTGAGAGAACTTGCCTCCAAGTCTGATGAACTGAGTTCAATACTGGAGACCTACATGGTGACCAGAAAGAACTAATTTCTTCAAGTTGTCCTCTCTGGACTTCTACACATGCATTAAGGCAAATGTGCTCCCACATATATAAGAATGATAAATAGAATTTAAAAAATTAAATGAGGGCTGGTGAGATGGCTCAGTGGGTAAGAGCACCGTCTGCTCTTCCGAAGGTCATGAGTTCAAATTCCAGCAACCACATGGTGGCTCACAACCACCCATAATGAAATCTGACGCCCTCTTCTGGTGCATCTGAAGACAGCTACAGTGTACTCATTTATAATAATAAATAAATCTTTAAAAAAAATGAAATGACCAAATACTAGCAATTGATGCTACTTGATGTCATGCAAGGAATCTTCTTTGTTTTGTCTTGTTTTGTTTTGTTGAGACTGGGTCTCACTGTGTAATCCTGGATGAACTGGAACTCTCTATGTAGCCCAGGTTGGCCACCAACTCATAAGAGAACTGCCAATCTCTGCCTCCTTAGTTCTAGGATTAAAGGTATCCACCACCACACCTGGCTGATGCAAGGGGTCTCAAAGCCTAGCCATAAAGGAAGTCAGAAAGACCCAGTGAGGGCCACTGGAGGACTCAACATGAAGTCAGCTGGGATATTCTTGGAGTTTAAGTTTCCTGGTAATAGAAGCCATATTCTCTCTTCACCTGTGGATCCTCGGAGTGGGGACTGGGGACCACCAGGTGACAGTAGCGGGTGACGGAAGTTGAAGACAGGAGAACTGCCAAACAGATAGATACACATCAACCTCCAGTCACCTCTCGCAGGCACCCCAGCCCTGGCCCTGCATCCAGGAGGGCAGGAAGAAGCCCCATGAAGGAGGAGCTCTACTCCAACGGGGACCCATACCTGCTGCCACTGTTGCTCTGAGCTGGTACAGTCTCGGTATTCCGGGGGGAGACAGCTACTGGGTGCACAAAGGAAGAGGTCAGGCAGAGCAGGGCTCCTTTACCCTCTTCTAGACCCCAAGGCAAGGCCAAGTCCCCAAGGACTCACCATGTCCATCAGGCAAGTCTTTGGCCTGCACAAAATCAGGCTTCAGAACCTCAAAGCACATATACATCTCAGCCAACAGCACCACCAGATTGACCTGCAGGCCAGAGAAATCAGCTGACTGGTGGAACAGCCCGGATATGAACCTCAGGCCCCGAGTCTCACCCCGACACCACCAAGACAGCTTTACCTTGAGGGGTGGTGGGACATACAGCAAGTCTTCAAGGGACAAGGGGCAGCCTCGAGGAAGATGGGAGGCACAGAAGTCTTGCACCAGCTGGAGGTTGTATAGACTGTCTGCCACAGACATGGGGTCCTTGAGGCACACCTCTGTGGAAACAGAATGTATGGGTCTCCAACTCAATGGAAAGGAGGATGGGAGTTCCAGGGAAGCCCTACTTGGAGCCAAGTCTTGTACCTTTTGAAAGGTGCATACTACAATGTGTTGACCCTCTAAGACTTAATGCAAGAGTTGTTTTTTTCTTGTCCTCTGTATGTGTGTACATGTGTGTACATGTCTGCAGATCTGAGGTCAACAGTGGGTGTCTTCCTTCTCATGTGCTCTCTACCTTAGATTCCAAGATAGGATCTCTCACTGAAACTGATGCTTACTGATTTCAACTAGTTGGCCAACAAGTCCCCAGAATCCCTCTGTCTCCACCTCCCTGGCCCTGAGATTATAGGCACTCACTGATGTACAGAGATCTTTACATGGATGCTAAGAACCCAAACTCAGGTCGTCATGTTTTTGCAGCCAACTTCCTCAAAATCCTTTTCCTGGAGAGATGACTTGGCAGTTAAAAGCATATACTGCTCTTGCAGATGACATGAGTTTAATTCCCAGCTCCAGGGGATCTAAAACCTTTTTAGAGACTCCAAAGTCACCTGTACTCAAATATACACAGACCCGCATACATATATACATATTTTTAACACTAAATCTTAAAAACAAAAACCAAATAAGGGCTGGTAATATAGGTCAGTTAGAAGAGTGCCTGCCTATAATATAATATACAAAGCCTGGGTTCTGTTCCCAACATCCCATAAATTTGACCTGAGGGTACACGACTGTAATCTCAATACTTAGAAGGTAGAGGCAAGAGTATTAGGAGTTCAAGACTATCCTTTGAAATACATACGTACATATACAAGTATATATATATAGTGAATTTGAGGCCAGCCTGGGCTACATGAGATTCTGTCTCAATTAAACAAACAAGCAAGCAACAACAACAACAAAAACACAGGAAACCTTTTTCTTAGGCAGATATATAGTAGCACATACCTGTAATCCCAGCACACAGGAGGCCTCAGGCAGGAAGACAGGGAGTTTGAGGCCAGCCTGGGTTACAGAGCAACTCTGTCTCAAAACAGTAACAAGCTTCTTTTCTTAGCCAACCTTTGCCCTTGGGGGCACTCCATTTGACCCAAAAGATACTTCTAGATGAATTTGTTATTTCTTTTCTTCAATGAAAATGTTACACTGTCTTAGGAAGTCAAGAGTCTGCCTCTGTTTCTGAATACTTAAAGTGGAATTTGGACCATGACCTTCAGCAAGCATGAACTCTATAAAGCTCAGAGAGGTTTAGACACTTGTATGTGGTCACAGAGCTAACTTAGGGAAAAGAGAGATGCAAACCTGAATATTCTGATTCTAGAACACGAATTCAGGGACTGGGGATGTGGCCGAGTTGGTAGAGTGCTTGCCTAGCATTCGTGAGCACTGGGTTCCATTCCCCGCACTGCCTCAGCCAGACATGGTGGTACACACCTGTTACCCCAGCTCTGAGAGGTTCTAACTGAGGTCAAGGCTGACCTAGGCTATGTAAGACCTTAGCTCAATACTGAATCATACTGATCTTGCAGACTGGAGATGCCTTCCCAGAATCACTACTCACCCTCAAGTCGTAATAGCTGGGGACAATAGCAGTGGATGGTGGCAGCCAGTGCTGCCCCACTGGCCAGGTCCTGAAGGGTAGTCACATTTGGAAAGCAGGGGGCCCTTCGGGCAATGGCACGGTCCTTGCGGTATCGAATCTGTGGACAGGAACAGAGTGAGGTTAGTAGTCAAGCTGGCCATATCCGGGTTGGCAGTCATGCAGGCTGGAATAGGGAAAACTGGGATTTCTGCCATGAAGGGGTGGGAAGCTCAAGATCCCCAGAGCCAGAATGGGAGGGGAGGGAGGGCCAGCCTGGAGCAAGGGAGGGACAGAAGCAAGAGGCAGAAGGCATGTCTGCGAGCAGCCAGGCCAGCAGCAGGGGCTAGGGGCAGGGCCTCCTGAGACCCTGGGGAAGGGGGATACATTACCATAGGGGGTTTGTTCCCCGACTCCTTCAAACAGAAGGCAATTGCGTGCTGGGGGGGGAAGGAGCGGCCGTCAGCAAGGCCTGCTGGGCCCCCAAAGCCCCCTCTGGGGAAAGGAGGAGTACTGACCCCTGTCCTGAGCCTTGGCCAACTAGCTCCCTAATCATACTCTGGCCGGCTTGGGGGACCCCAGCTCCTCCCAGCCCTGAGGAACCCCACAAAAGCAGCCTCCCATGACAAGCCCAGGCCCTGGCTTAGGAAAAGGATGCAAAAGAAGCAGGTAGGCAGACAAATCCACCCCCCAACCCAGACCCCAGGTAGGGAGAAGCAGTGAGCAAAGGTGGGGGGACCCTATCCAGTCCACATTGTCCCTTTGTTCATACACTGCAGGAATAAATTATATGACGCAAGGACAGGTTTAGACCATGGTGTAAGATCATACAGCTAATTAGGGGAAGAGAGAGAATTTAAAGTCTTCTAAACCTCAAAATTCTACCCAGTTAGGGAAGCTGAGGGTCTTCCTCTTGACCAGGAAGATTCCTTCCATGTATCTGTAATTTGAGGTCACTGCCTATGTACCTGGTGCAAGGGGGCTCCCTCTTCTCAAGCTCAGAACAGGCTCAGGGTCCTGCTTTCTTAGTTAATGAAAAGCTCATCTACTTTCTGGTTTGGGCTTTTTTTGTTTTTTGTTTGTTTCAAGATTTATTTTTATTGTATGTGTGTACATATGTGTGTGTGTGTGTGTGTGTGTGTGTGTGTGTGTGTGTGTGTGTGTCTGTATATGGGGTATATGCATGTGCATGCAGTGCCCATGGAGGCCAGAAGAGGGTGCTAGATCCCCTCGAGCTGGTGTTACAGGCATCTCTTTAGCTTTAACCTTCTGTCAGTCTGTCTGTGGTTCATTTAAGATGGGGTCTCCAGATAGACCCTAGGCTGGCCTGAAATTGCAATCCTCCTGCCTCAGCTTCCCAAGGGTTGGGATTACAGACATGCACAAGCATGCCCAGCTCTACCTCTGCTAATGACAGAGATTCCCCCCAACCCCCATCTCAGGTTCTAAAGAGTTCTCTCAGTCCCCAGGGCTGGAGTGCTACCTCCATTGCTCACAGCTGGGGGTGGGGGAGGATGCAGGCTATCAAGCAGAAATGATACAGACAAGACAGAAACAAGCAGGACAGGCAGACGAAACAAAACAGACAGCCTCACTTACAGGAACCAGCTTCCAGTACCAGCGTGTGGGGCACTATTGCCAGAGGGACAGAGAAGGGGACAGCAGGGGCCGGTGCAATAAGAAGTGCAGAGAAAAAGAGGAAAAGAGAGTCACCTCCAGGCCCACCCTCAATCTCAGCAATGGCCAGGAGGTGCAGCCCATCCCTTCCCACCAGCCTCACAATCATCCATTCATTCATCTATCCACCTATCTTTCCTTCCTTCCATCCATCCCTTGCCCTAGCCTCACCGAGGGCTGGGCAGGAGAAGCCCCATCCAGAGGGGCTGCAGGAGATGCACGATGGGCTGCTTCTTGTTCCGTCTTCTCCTGCAGCCGCCGAACGGTCTAGGGGCCAGAGAGAAGTCAGTGCCTGGCCATTTGGCTAACGCCACTGTCTCCACTCATGGTGGCCTGGCCCCACCCTACTTACTGTGTCTACCCAGAAAAGGAGTTTGTGCTCCAAGCTGCTCAGAGCCAAGGGACCAGGCAGTGTCTTTGTCCACTCAAATGAGAAGGCGACCATGAGAGCATCGATGACAGCTAGGTGGGCTCCCTGTTGGGGCAAAAGCTGGAAGATGAGACCAGAAGGCCAGGCAGGGAGCTACCCTTATGCCTCCAGTCCCAGAGAAGTGGGAGGAGTGGGGCCAGGGAATGGCGATGGGGCCAGTGACTGCTGGGTGGGACCTTGAAAGAGTTATGAAAGAGGCCACACATAGGCTAGGTTTTGAAGCTAAGACACCAGGATTTACAATAATGTAGCACATCTAGAGAAACCAAGGGCAGAACTAGAAGAGCCTGAGGAGTGGAAGGGTATAGGAACTTGAGGGTGGAGCCAGGTATGATCTGCAGAACTCAGTGTGATGGAAAAGCTAGGCTTGGAAAGCCCTTAGCGTACTGAAAAAGCTAGGCTTGGAAAATGGAGGTAGGCTTGTTAAGCGGAGCTAAGCTTGTGGGAGGAGCTAAAACTGGTTGGAGGAGCTACACCTAATGGGTTGGGCTTGAGAGCATGGATAGAGGAACCGCTTGGTGGGCGTAACCAGGATTAGTGGGTGGAGCCTGAAGGGAGGTTCAGGCACAGAGCTAGAAACTTTACAGCACTGAGGACTGTTAGGATGGCAACTGTTAGGAGGAGCTAAGCCTGGTAGGCAAGGCCTCACAGGCCAGGAGCAGAGCCTACCATGAGAATCGGCTGGTGTTTCAGGTCAGCCTCGCGCACTGGGTGCTCAGGCAGTGAGGGCACCGTGCCCCTCCTTGCCAACAAGGCCAGCAGTGCAGAGGGGCTGGAGGATGGCTCAAGCTGTGGCAATGCCTGGCGCCAGGCCCGGCAGTAGAGTTCCGCAGAGAGCAGCAGCCGAGTCACTGGGGGCTTCACATGCTCCTGTGCGTACTGGTCGGTGTAGAAGGGCTCCCACAGCTCCGGGGGCACATGCTCTGCATTGGGGAGGGGTACAGCAGGTCAGATCAACACATAACCCATCTGCTCACCCTTCTACAAAGACATGATCCCAAGGAAGGATGGTCTGGACTAGGAAGGGGGTTCTTCCCTCCCTTCCTCCCTCCCTCCCTCCCTCCCTCTCTCTCTCTACCCCCCACCTGTGCATGTGTGTACACGCATGCACACATGTGTGTGCCATAATACAAGTGCCCTCAGAGGCTAGAAGAGGGTGGCTATCAGTCAGACCCCAGAAGCTAGAGTTACAAATAGTTGTGAGCCAGCAGACACGGGAGCTCTCTAGGAAAGTACCAAGAGCTCCTGACAGCTGAGCACATCCACTGAGGTTTTGAGACAGTCTCTCACTAAACCTTGGCCTTGCCATTCCAGCTGAACTAGCTAACCCAGGAGTCCCCCCCCCCCCCCCCCCGGGATCCATGCATCTCTACCTCGCCAGAGCTCAGGTTACAGTCTGTCCAGTTCTTCTTTTCCCTGGATGCTGGGGTCCTGAACGCAAGCCCTCACGCTTTCCCAGCAAGCCCCTTTACCAATGAGCTTTCTCATCTCTCTGTCCCTATTTGGCTAGCTTTTTGGAGGTGGACTTTCATGTATCCTGAGCTAGCCTCAAAACTGCATCATAGCTAAGAACGACCTTGAATTTCTGATCAACCCACATTAACCTCCAGAGTCTTAAAATTATTATAGGCATGCACCACCATGCCTAGTTTCCGACATACCCTGCTAGGAACAGAACTCAGGGCTGGCTTCCCACATGCTTCTCAAGCACCATCAAGCACCACCCTTATCCCTGGAAACTTTGTTTTACAGATGGGAACAAACTTTATAGAAGAAGTACAGGGAAGGAAAGTGACCAGCTTTCCTAAGGCTACATTGGTCTCTAGTGCCAAGACTGAAACTGAAATTCAAGTCTTAAGCAAACTCTATACCCTCTGTCATCTTAGTGACTGGGATGGGTGTGAGGCTGCCTCACAGGATATACATGCCAAAGTCATGCAGAGAGCAGATATTTTGAGGAAATTGAGGGAGCTAAGTTTGGTGTGTGCCAGGCCTTGGGGGTACTATCAAAGCAGAGGGCATAGGAGTAGGGGCTTAGGAGAATACTGAGTTCAGTCAGGAAAGCCATACTTGAAGGCTACAAAAGAGAGCCAGACCCAGCATGCACAGTTGTAATCCTTGCCTTGGGAAACTGAGAACGGATGGGCTTCACACCAGCCCAGGCTGGAAGCAGTAACAAGCCAGTTCGTGCTATGACACCCTGACTCAAAGCCCACCAAAGGCTGAGTATGGTGACCCGTGTGGTCACTGTAATAGCAGTATATAAGAGTAGGGAGCAGGGCCAGCCAGGGCTACCATGAGGCCCTGTCTTTTAAAAAAACAAAAACAAAGCAAAACAAAAAAAAAAAAGTGGTCAATAACATGGCTCAACATTGCTATAAAGTCAGACAACCGAGACCCACATGGCAGAAGGAAAGAACCAACTCCCACAAGCTACCCTCCGACCTTCATATATACACCGTAGCCTGGATACCACACCCCCCCCCATAATAAACACAAAAATAAAATATCAAAAGGGAGGGCAGAGGGATGGCCAAGTGGGAAAAGGTGCTTGCTAGTAAGTAACAACCCAAAGGTCAATCCAGGACCCATGCAAAGGTGGGACGAAAAAACTAACTCCACTGGTTAGCCTCTGACCTCCACGCATGCCCCACAGCAAGCAACCCTCCTCACACACACACTATAATAAAATTACTAGGGGCTGGAGGGAAACAGCTAGGTGTGGCAGGTGACACCTGTAATTTCCACACTTGGGAGGCTGAGGCAGGAAAACTGCTGAAAGCTCAAGGCCAACTTGGGGTACATTAACTTCCTGGCCAACCTGGACTACAAAGAGAGGCCCTATCTTAAAAGGAGAGGGAAAAAAAAAAGAGTCAGAAAGGAAGTTGATAGTGGATGGCATAAAAATACATTGTATACATATGTGTATGAAACTGTCAAAGAACAAAGTGTCTTTTGAAAAGAGGAGAAAAACAGGAAGAATTCCTAAGGTTAGAGTAGAGGTGACTAATTATGATCACTTGGTCAGGGACTGCCTTAATCCCTGTTTCAGTCAGCCCAGCTGTTAGGTGTATGTAAAAAAACGTAAGTGAGAAAAGTGCTGAAGCATGGACTCCAGGGTAGAACAAGACACATCAGACCAGACCACTCACACTTTGTTGTGGTAAATATTACTTGGGGGGTTTTACCCCACTTAAACCAAATAAAATATAGTTCCCAAATAAAATATACAGCAGCTTTTATATTTACAATAACTCTTAAAGCATTAGAGGTAGGCAGATATCAACCCTCTAAGCTATTTTGTCTACGTCTCTGTCAATAACGCCAAGATATCACCTGGGCCGTGCCTATTACAACAGCTGGCCCTCATGTCGATGAGGTCACGATCCAGCTACCCCATAGCAACTTCTTCCTTCTTCCCCCTCCTTCTCCATCCTGGTCCTTGCCTTAGACCCCAAGCCCTAGAACCTTCCCACCATCCCTTCTCTTCTGCCCAGCCTAAGCTGTAGGCATCTGTACTGGCTGGTTTTATGTCAAACTTGACACAGGCTGGAGTTATCACTGAGAAAGGAGCCTCCCTTGAGGAAATGCCTCCATGAGATCCAGCTGTAAAGCATTTTCTCAATTAGTGATCAAGGGAGGAGGGCCCATTGTGGGTGGTGCCATCCCTGGGCTGGTAGTCCTGGGTTGTCTAAGAAAGCAAACTGAACAAGCCAGGGGAAACAAGCCAGTAACATCCCTCCATGGCCTCTGCATCAGCTCCTGCTTCCTGACCTGCTTGAGTTCCAGTCCTGACTTCCTCTGGTGATCAACAGCAATGTGGGTGTGTAAGCTGAATAAACTCTTTCCTCCCCAACTTGCTTCTTGGTCATGATGTTTGTGCAGGAATAGAAACCCTGACTA
>JADRCC010565658.1:0-10089 GCA_019843855.1 Hylomyscus alleni
GAAGATGGGATAGGAGGTGGGGTCCTCTTTTAGCATTAGCAAGAAAAATTTGTTATTGCTGTTTGAGAGAGAGTCTTTGAAGAAGTTTGGTTTTAATTGAATTTTTAATGCTCTTTCTGTCCTTTTTTTTTTTTTTTTTGAGACTGGGTCTTATGTAGCCCAGTCAGTCTCAAACTCACTGTGTGACTGAGAATGGCTGAGCCTGATCCTTCTGCCTCTCAAGCACTGGGATTGCAGGTGTGCAGTGCTGTGGCCAGGGCCTCACGAGCAAACAAGTTACTAACTGGGCTGCAGCCCAGCACCTTGCTGGCATCTGCTATTAAATTGACAGTGTGGCCAGGTATGGTGGTGCACATCTTGAATCTCAGTACTTGAGAGGCAGACAGAAGGATCTCCCTCCACAAATTCAAGGCCAGCCTGGGCTCCATGGCTGGCCCCTGTTCTAACAAGCAAAGAGACTGGCAGGTTGTATGCCTGAGTCAAAATTCAGAAAGGAGACATGACACCTAAATGAACTTTGCAACTGGGTTTGGATCCCAGGACGGGGAGGAAAGTAAAACTGCTGTTTTGATGAAATTTAAATCAAGCCTAGAGTCCATCCGTAGTAACGTGCCAACCTGGTTCTTTTGGCTTTAGCAAATGCCCTTCTCAGGCATGAAGTAATTCAAGGGGAAACTGAGTCTGGGTGAGGGCCATGTTTCCATCATTGAGCTTTTCTGTAACTCTGAATTTATTCCAGAACAAATATTTTAAAGAAAAAGATTGTTTGCAAGATATAAAAGGATATATAAAGGGAGCTATTGAGGCGGCAAAGTGCCTTGGTGGTTGAGAGCACCGACTGCATAGCCTGATGGCCTGCGCTCAGTTCCTAGAACCAGGACATGGTAGGAGAGAACCGTCTCCCATACATTCTCCTCTAACCTCCAGACATTCACTGTGGTGCACTCACACACAGGAAATAATACATGCATCCACACATGCTTGTATACATGATACATACATGATACATACATGTATACACACTTACTTGCGTGCAAAGGCTGGTGACAGGCTGCTTGCCCTTGTCCCCAGGTCTCTGACCTGTACCGACCATCGAAGCAACAGTTTCCAGCTTCCTTTATCTCTTGCCAAAGACATTTTATAGAATTCATAATCACGCCAAACATAGCATGTGTACATGTTTAGTGTGCACGTGTGTCTGTGTACATGTATACAAACATATACACCCATAAACATCTTTTAAAGCAGTCTGAACTTGCAGCACAATCTCCCTGAGCTGTCTGTCACTCAGTGCCATTGTAACCTGCGACTGGCACTCAGAGATCACCTTATTCTGCCTTAGAGCCACAGACCTGACGTCCAGTGGATAGACCACCATTTGTATGGCTATTTCCTGAGAGGCACAGCCTCTTACCATCTCTTGTTACTGAGAAAATGGCTGTCATGGAGGTGACTGAAAGAGATTGATCGTGCCTGCCTGAGCCCACGGTGTTGATTAAATGAGTTCACTCAGGTAGATCCTCAGAAGCTACATGGCCTGTGGGGCTCAGCACATGGAAGCTGTTCCCAGCAGACGCTCTGTCCTGGTGGCGGGCTCTTGGCCACATGAATTCCTAAGTGGTAGCATTCCTGGGTGAGGGGGCCCTCGTTTTGACGGCTCTTGCTAAATTGCCCTCTTTGGAGAGACTGCCTGCCTGTGTTCTCTATATAAGAGTGTGCCCCAGCCGCTTGCTCCTACCCTCACTCGAACACAACAATACTGAAGCCCTCGGCTTTGCCAGACTGACAGGTGACAGTGCTGTCGAGATCCGCTTTCATTTGCATCTCCCTAATTATGAGCGTGGCTGGGCAGCTCCGCGTGTGCTTTGGAGCCATCTGTATTTCCTTCTCCGTGACGGGGATGATCTGAACATGATGGCGAGGTGGAATTTGTTCTCCTGGCAGTCTCTCCGGGCCTCAATCTGCCTGTCTCTTCCATTCTTGCACCACGTCTTCCCAAAGGTGGAGGAGGAACTCTTGGGAGGGGGCAGACAAGACACCGTTGTCCTAGAGCTAGGAGTGACAGCCACATACAGCGGCTGAAGATACAGAGCACTGGCAGTCTGAGCTCACATCCCCACCTTGCTCTGCTGGTGTGTGCTGGGCCTGCAAGGGCTGAAGCGACCTGTGCAGGTGAAAGGGCCTTACATCATTGATGAATGAATGAGCTCAGATGTCACCTAAGAAAGGCTTCCCCATGTGTGCCTCCCCAGACTAGAGTGATCCTGGCTACTGTGGTCTTACAGAGTGTGTTCTTGTGCACTCGACTGTGGTCTTATACACTGTGGTCTTATACACTGTGGGTTTTCACCCTAGAGACCTTTCCAGTTGTTACCATGATTACTTAGGAGTGAATGATTGTTTAAGATCTCTCTCCTTGCCAGGCAGTGGTGGCACACGCCTTTAATCCCGCACTTGGGAGGCAGAGGCAGGTAGATTTCTGAGTTCGAGGCCAGCCTGGTCTACAGAGTGAGTTCCAGGACAGCCAGGGATACACAGAGAAACCCTGTCTCGGAAAAAAAAAAAATCTCTCTTCCCTTGGCCAAACTGCAAGCACCTTGAAAGTGGAGGCTACAACTCTCTTGTTTAGAAGTAAAGACTGGGCATAGTGAGTGGGAATGGAGGGTGGGTGAGTGGATGGATGGATAGATGGATGGATGGATGGATGGATGGATGGATGGATGGATGGATGGGTGGATGGGTGGATGGATGTGTGGATGGATGGATGGATGTGTGGATGGGTGGATGGATGTGTGGATGGATGAATAGATAATCCTTCTGTCTCACCTTCGAAGACTTACCAGGCAAACCTCAGCACATCACTTCTCTGCCCTCAATGTTCCCTTTGAGGTAGCACCTAGAAACAGATTGCACATGGAGGGTTGTCACAGTGAGCCTCCTCCGAGACTGCAGCTCTGCTCCAGTGCTGGTCCAGGTAGTCTCCCCACACGTGCTCATGGCCTGCCACCCACCAAGGTACAAGAACTCAGGAAGGGATGCTCAGCCTGAAGTCATACTTCTTGAAAGGGCTCAATTGCCAAAGAGCAGAGAGTTGTCACAGAGCAAAGCCCATTCCTACTTCTGGCCTGGCTGAGGGTGTGAACAGCTGAACAAGACACCCATTGATTTGGGCTTAAAAACTGCTCATACCTGATGCATAAGAGGCTATATCTTTATCTTAAGACTACCCGTGGGGAGAGAGGAGCCCTGCTTATTAACAGAGCAGAGTTGGGCTCAGAAAGGCAAAGACATGCTCGCCCAAGATACAGAACCAGAATTCACACCTAGGGCCTCTGGTGCTGTTAGCTCTGCTCTTTCCCCTGAGCCTTGGCCCCTTGCCTCAAGTCACTGAAGGCTGTGCTGGGGAGTTAGGGCACCTCTCCTAGGATTCTTGCCAACATGCCGAGATCTGTTCAACAAAGCCTGTGCTCTTGGTGAGGGACTAGCTGAGCTGGGATCCAGGTTGTGTATGCCTGCTCATGCCTGCTGCATCCTTTCCCTTACTGAATGTGTACTTCCTAAACACCATCATCCCCTAAGCACTAGCTCCGTAGTCAAGCAACACAACTCATGTCATCCAGCCGAGGGTGACAAAGCATGGCCTGGGCAGGTGCGGATCTCTCAATGCAGTCAGAGGGGATGATGTTTGCAGCTGTGTGGTTCAAAAGCAGACCGTGACTTAGTCTGTGGTTTAATCCCAAGTCTGGACATGGCTGGCCTTGGGCTGTGACTGAAGAGGATCTAAGATTGATTGACTGACTCGTGTGTGTGTGTGTATGTGTGTCTTGGGCATAACAGCCACATCTTCAGCAATGTTTTTACAGACTCAGTTGTTTCTGACCTCGTGTCTCAGACACTCCTAGTGTGCATACTATACACATAGCACAGAATGGATGGAGAGTGAGTTTGTTCTAGACTCAGGCACTGTATATCAGCTACCACTGCTGCATAGCAAGTTGTTCCAAAACGTGGTAGCCGCGCTATAAACACCTGTGATTTCACAGTTCCCATGGGCCACAATCCAAGCCCTGATTTGCTGTGGCCTCTGCTTTGAGGTAACTCACAGGGTAACACTGAGGGTCTCCTCCTCCTGAGGAAGCAGCCTCTTCTAAGCTTTAGGATGTGGTTCTAGGCTGGATTCAGATCCTTGTGGCCTGTAGGACTGAAAGTCCTTGGTGGCTGTCGTGGCCACAAATAATCCTGGCTTCCTTGCCAACCTGGAATTGTTGGAGCAAGCCCATAAGGACTTCGGAGAGTATAAGCAAGGTGAAAGTCATGGTTTTTGTAATCTACTCCAGAGGTGACTTCCATACTGTATTGTCCTTGTTATAAGCAATGCACCATGGGTAGGAGTCCACAAGGAGGTAAGGTCACAGCAGGCCATGATACACAGCTGCCTGCTACACTCCTGACTCCCACTGCCTACCCGCTGTCCGTCCTTGGCCCTGTGTCTTCCCCTCTCTGAGTCTCTTTGCTGGGATATGGTCACATGGGTAGAGTTCATCACAGTGAAGGGATTGTGGGACTGCTCCTGTCTGTCACCCGCTAGACCCACCTGTGTCTACCTGCTGGCTCCAGGCTCACACAGATGTCTGAGACAAGAGACTCCCTCCACAGCCTCTTCTTCCATGCAGGTCTTTGTCTGTAGTCCAGTCACTCCTGTGTGGCTTGCTCTGAGACTATGATGAGACTCAGACACCCGCTGTGTGAACACAGTCCCCAGGCTCCTCTCCCATGATCAGTGAGTCACAGCCTGGACAGGAGAACCCTCCAGTGCCAGTTGTACTCCTACCTCTGACCCCAGCTGGGGAAGGTCTCCAGCCCATCCTTCATATGCATCCTCCCTCTGCAGAGGCAGGCCAGGGCTCTTCAGCTCCCCTGGGCAGGTGTGGTTCCCTGAATTCCTTCATTTGACTCTGTTCTGTGCCGAGAAGGCAGACACAGGGTCTTCCTCACACTAGGATCTCGTGAGTCTCTGTCCTGACTCACATTAATTTCTCAGACTCAGAGATAAAGCTCCTTAGGGCCGGACAGGGGTGGCTCACAGTCACTTGCAACTCCAATTCTGGGGAACCAGCACATGTATATGCAGGACTAAGAGTCTTTTAAAAGACTATTAAGTCCACATTAGTATAAGTTGGTTCATGTGTGTAACAAACTGTAAAGGCATTTTGAGCTAGGCTTGGTAAGGAATGCCCTCTGTCTGTCTATCTGTCTCTGTCTGTCTGTCTCAGCATCCTCTTGGCCCTCCGACTCAGTCCCACATCCTGGCCTCATCCTTTGCACATGCTGTCTTCTGCCAGGTGTGGCTTGCAGCTTACTCCACCCTCTCACAAAAGGATTGCTTCCAAGGGCCCCACCTCTGCCTTCCAGTCAGGGCACCACTTACCGATTTGTCTATTTTAGAGCTAATGGGGCTGTTGTCTCTCCTCCTGGAGGGCGTGCATGGGTGACCTGGGTAGTTGGCTGCTATTGCCAGGCTCCCAGGTTACCCTCTTTCCCTCTGCTTCCCGCCCCCAGCACGTGTTCTGTGAGGAGTGCCTCTGCCTGTGGCTGGACAGGGAGCGCACCTGCCCGCTCTGCCGCTCGGTTGCCGTGGATACCCTGCGATGCTGGAAGGATGGGGCCACGTCTGCACACTTGCAGGTGTACTAACTAAACACAAGTGTCTGGGGAGCCCAGCCCTGAGGATACCTGGAAAACAGCCTCCAGGACTCTCTCCTGCCTTCCACCACCTCGACCTGACGCCCCAGGGTCTCCACACCAACACATTCCTCACCTCCCCGGTACAGTGTGTGCATCCTTCCCCACCAGAAAGGGGAGCCCTCCTCATTGCAGACTTGGCTTCCCCACAGGTAGGTTGTCCATCCCCTCTAAGTGGAGGAATTGCCCATACACAATCTCTCCTCCTTTAACCCGCTTCCAGCTACTGGTACTCAATGCTACAAACTGGAATGAGCTGAGAGAGTGCAGTCTGACCCAGGTCTGCACACAAGAGCCACTAGGAGAATGTCCAACATGTGAACACCAGGCTTCACTCACCTAGCTGAACTTAAAAACAGCGGGAAGCACCAAGCATCCTGCTCATGGCACCTGCTGGCATCTCCACATCAGACCTGGGATGGGGGTATTCTCTCTCACACCCTTTGGCAGGTGAGAAGCTTGGTGTGGCTACCCAGCCAGTAAGGGCCGATGTGGCTCCAGAGCTGCCTGGTGCTGTTGCTGTAAGTGCAGATGCCATTCTCAGGCCCCTCGCTGGCTGAGCATCTGTGGCCTGGGCATACAGCACGTCAGAGACAGAATGCTGAGCATGCAGGCAGCGAGGCCAAATGGCAGGAGCCATGGAAAGACCGCACCTTTGTGACCCCTTTTCTCCCGGGACAGTCAGTCTCAGAAGGGTCAGCTCAGGTCCAGAAGTACATGCCACCTGCCTTCTGTGATTCTTCTGTCCATATTCTCTTCTACATTGTCCCTCGCTGACAGCTCAGGCCTGTGCAGAGCTCTAGTGGACATGGCTGCCTCCCCCTGGGAGACTTCAATCCTTGTCATAAGTGGCACGAGGCTCCGGAGCGATCCATTTCCCCCGCCCCCCTCTCTAGTGAGGTAATTAGCTTGGAGAGACAACAGTCCTTCCAGAGTCTCTGGAAAGACTGCTTTATATCTTTAACTAACCGCCTGAGAGGAACCTCAGGGAACGCTGGGAGCAGCTCGCAGGTGCAGGTGCGGTGTGCTTCACATCCTTTGGTCTCTAGGACACAGTTGCTACTCCCCCTGGAAAACTCTGATTGGAAACCTGGGACGAAATAGCACAGGTGAGCACACAGAAGCCTCTGGAATTCTTCCTGCCTCCATCGGCTCCCAACTCTGTTCTCTCACAGTGCATCCGCACAACAGGCCCAAGCCACATCTGAGAAAACTGCAAGTCTGGTGGGCAGATTAGCATACGCATGGGGTGGTGGTGGCATAGGGAGCCTTGGTGCTGTCCCCTCACCTCTGTAAATTCAGGACTCCTCAGTGCTGTCCCCTCCCCTCTGTAGATTCATGACCCATGCCCTGGGCACCTCTGCCTGCTGGGACTTCTTCCTCTGCTTGGTCTCCCTGGCACTTTCCTGGTACCAATAACACACCCTTTCCAGGGGACCAGAGCATCCTTCAAGCTCTGTTACTATGGCAATGGCCATGATGTTAAACAATCCCACTGCCTAGATGTTCTAAGAAGAAAGGGAAGATGGGCCCTTCTGTTCTCTCTGGTTGCGGGGGGGGGGGGGGGGGGGGGGGGGGGGGGGGAAGGGGGGCGGGGGAACCCAGGAGAGCAGTGGGACCACTGGTTTTTATCAGAGACCACTTTGCCTGATGCTGTCAGCATTGTGGAGGGACTGGAAGTGCGGGAGGTGCTCAGAAGTGTAGCATGGGCTGGATCAGAGGCAGCCACTGGGAGTCAGGCTTAGAAACCTGACTCTAAACTTTGTTGATGTCCCTAGACCCTATATCCCCCCACCTTCCATGGGGCTACAAAACTTAGCGTGTTACTTGCTGGGACCGAGAAAACTAACAACAGGGCTGAAGATGTAGCTCAGTCAGTAGAGTACTTGCCTAGCATGCAGGAAGCTCTGGGTTCTGTGGCCAGCACTACATGAACTAGGCTTGGCAGTGCACACCTGTATTGGCAGCTCTGGGTGGGAGAGGCAGGAGGATCAAAAGGACAAAATCATTCCTTGGCCACATAGCAAGTTCCAGGACAGCCTGGGCTCCATGAGACTCCATTTTAAAAGGGAGAAACAGGTAAACTAACGGTGTGGGTTACTGAAGAGTGCACCAAGGGTTTAACACCCTCCCCCCATTACTTCTCTAACATCTTGTAAATATAAACCATACCCCTCCCATACAAGGAATGTCACACAGGGAGCATCCCCTGGGACATGCTCTTCAGTTCCCATCCTTCCAGGGAACACCCTCTTCACACACACACCCCACTCCACACACACACACACACACACACACACACACACACCCCACTCCACATACACACACACACACACACACACACCCGTCAGTGTCAGCGGGGTTCTTCCCGGTGAGAGGGCTCAGGCAGAGTTTCCCAGACAGCAGGCTGTAGGAAAATGTCCCCTGGAGAATACACTTCACCTGCAGTGGCATGTCAGTCTTTGTATTGAGCAGGTCAGTGGAGCATCAGGGTCTAAATCGGACTCCTGGTATTTTGTAGGTCACAGACTCACATCCCTGAGTCCTCAAAGTCTTGTGTGTGAGAACCTAAGAATAATAAGGTCGAGGAGGCTGGTGAGAGGGCCGAGGTCATAAGTTCAATGCCCGGCAACCACATGGTGGCTCACAACCGTCTATAATTGGATCTAATGCCCTCTTCTGGTGTGTCCGAAGACAGTGATGTTGTAATCATATACATAAAATAAATAAATAAATCTTTTTTTTTAAAAAAAAAAAGAGTGCTTGCCTTGCTCTTAAGAGGACCCTGGTATGATTCCCAGCACTTATGTCAAGGGGCTCACAACTCCAGCTCCAGGAACACAAACAGATCATTTAAAACAGAAATCTACAAGAAACGTGGGGGAAGAACAAAGACCTGCTTTGGACCTGAACCTAAGGGGCCCAGCCCCTTCCAAAGGGAATGACACAGGTACGGAGCCTTGGGACCGTCCCCTGCTGAAGAGGACCTGGGCAGCAGCCTGAGGTCTTCTGTGCCTTTACTTTGGGGCATGTCTTTGGTGTCTTTGAGAACCCTCTGCCAATAAACCTCCCCTACGGATGTAACTTGTACCTGTGAGTCACTGTGCCTCCTGAAGTCAGGTAGACCTGTGTTGAGGCAGTCAAGAAGTGGCACGCATAGCCTACGGAGAGGCATCTCCCAGGATGCTTCTCCCTAGAGAAGCCAAGAAGGAAGAAAACCAACGTGTTGGCCGCAGAGATCCTCAATAGGTAGAGTGCTGGCCACCCAGGCTCAGTCCATGTACCCATGTAAACAGCTGGGCGAGGCAGCTTGGTCTGTGGGGGTGGGGAAGCCAAGGCAGCTTCCTGGGGCCAGCCAGCCTAGCTCTGAACTCAGGCACAGATTCTGCCTCCAGAAATAAAGTGGAGAGCGACAGACAGATGCAAACCCTGAGTGTGGACCTCTGGCCCCCATACAGACGCGTGTGCACATACAACCAGGAGAGCAGAGATGAGAAGGAGCTGGAGACTGCCTCCAACAGCATCCTGTAGGAGGAGCGTGCTCAGGGTGTCTGGAACTACCTGTTCTGTGATCTGCTTAGATTCTGCCCGTGAAGGTGGACATGTGTCTCCGTGGGAGAGTGCTTGCTGAGTGTGCCCAGGGCTCTGGGTTCCATCTCCAGCACTCGCAGGTAGAGGGGAGAGCTGCTGATTCGAGCTAGGTGTCGTGGTTCACAACTATAACCAGACTGAGAGGAGGATTGAGGGTTCAAGGCAGTCCTGGCTAGCTAGTGAGCTCTAGCTCAAAAACTAAAACAATTTTAAGAAATATAGATCTTGCCAGGGAGCTAGACAGAGGCAGAAATCTTAAGTGCAAATTATTAACATAAGGCAACAATGTACCTATAAGGGTTTGCTAGCTGCCCCAGGGAACCACAGATCCAATGAAGAGACCCAGTTTCAAAAGATAAGCTTACGCTAAGCATAGTATTTTTTTGCACACCTTTAATCTCAGCACTCAGGAGCCTCTCTGCTCAGCCTCAGAAGGACCACCTCTGAGTACCTGGTCTATTCATTGAGTTCCTGGCTAGCCGGAACAGAGCAACACAGAGATCCTGTTCCAAAAAAAAAAAAAAAAAAAGCCAGTTCCTGAGGATGACCTCTGACCTTCATATGCAAGTACACATGAATACACACAAAACTGGATAATGATCGTGCACGGTCTGCACAGTTGCCATGGTTATCTGCTGGTCTCTGAGGACCCACCTTCCCAGAGAAAACACACAAAGGCCTTCATTAGAGGTGCACAGTCAATGTTTTAATAAAAGTGTGACAAATATGTACAAAGCATCCAGGTAGGGACCCCCC
>JADRCC010565662.1:0-15583 GCA_019843855.1 Hylomyscus alleni
AATGAAGAAGTCAGAGAGAAAGAGAAGTGGAAGGGTTTGTAAGCCATGAAGAGAGAAGAAACTGGAAACTGGAGTAAGGACCAGCCTGATGTGAGTAGCATGCACTGCCAACTGAGGCCATAACAAGGTCTTGGCTTATGCATATCAAAAACAAACAAACAAACAAAAGAGGTAAAGAAATGCTGTGTACATAAAATTCCCAAGAATAATAAAGAGCAAGGTCAGAAGCCAAGAAGAAGGTCAGAGCAAAGGAAATCAGGCAGGAACTGAAAACATAACGCTCAATAAGGCAGCAAATAGAGTCAAATGACAGTGATTTCCAACTCCAGAAAAATGATAGGACCCTGGGTGACCCCTAGCAAGATGCAAGCACAACTGATTAGATATCTTTTAGTTTCTAGAAAGCTGAGACTTTGGAGAAATCTCATAAACATGAGGCTTAGAGAAGGGATATACAATTTGATTAAAGGGCAGATACTATTCTGATAAAGTCTCCTCTTCGTAATGTGAAAGTATTTTCTCAAATACCAAATGCTCTTTCAAGTCTTCTCATTCTAGGTAGCAAAATCTCATCTAAACTGTACAATCTCTTGGAGTTATATATAGTAGGAGCTGATCTACAGGCTTTGAACATCACACAATGGTCTTGGTGGAACTTTTACCTCATGGCTTATTCAGGATTATAAAATCACCAGTCTGATTCTGGACACTTATGCATTTCAAAATCTTATGTTTGAAGGCCTCAGCAAAGACTCTATTCTGAGGATCTGTGAGAAGCCAGTGAAACAGGCTGAATCTGAAACTATGTATGCCATTAGCATATCAGGTCTTATATGACTATATAATTTATCAGTGTCTATTTTCTGAGACTCAACAACTTGAGCAATGCACTGAAGAACAGTGTTTACATCCTGGCTTGTGCAGGCTTATTAAAGAGTATGGCCATCTTATATGAAGATATATAATTTTAGTGGCTTATTTGAATTATAACAATAAAAATGTTACTTATGGAATTTTGAATAGTATTGAAAAATAAGCCACAGGGCTGGATAAAATATTTACAAAAGAAAAATTTGTTAAAAGACTCATTTAAAATATACAAAGGAGTCTTGAAAATTAATATAAAAATAAACAAACCAAATTTGGATATAGGTGAAGTGATTGACAGGCCACCAAAAGGCAACATAAGAGCTGATTCCAACTATGAGACATTCAACAAAGATAAGGGCATGCATGCAATTAAAAACAATTCAATAAGGTTGTCCAGGTCTAGAGTGAAGAGATGTGATCAGGTAATATACAGAATAATTTCAGTGCAGGGCAATTATCAATAATATAATGATGGATATGTCTTTGTAAGTTTGTCTACACTCATAAAACATTCAACACAAAAATCCAAATGAAGAAATTCTGATGTAAACTATGGTCTTTGACATGAGTTTTCAAAGTTGGCTCACCACTGTTTTAGGAATGTAGCACGGATGGAGAAGATACAGATGGAAGAGGATATGCATGTGTAAGGAGCAAAGAGACTGCTCTACAGTCAGGACCACATTGTAATTCTAAAAACTGCTCTAAAGATTGCCTGTTGGTTTTGTGCAACTACAAAAAAGCAACAGTGGAAAACATAAACAGGATCATAATCCTTCTACCCTTTTAATCATTTCTATGTAGTTTTTAAAAAAGTGAAGTCATTGTCGTTTCCCAAGGAAACATCTCTAAGTTCAAGGTCCCTAAAGAGTAAGGTTAGCTTGTGCTGGAATCCTCAGGACTAGTGGGAATCAGAGAGTCCCTGAAGAAGAGGGTGGAGACAAGACACCAGCTTCAGAGGTACCTCGACCTGATTCTTCCAATTCTGTCCACCTAGTTTATGGCACCTCACAATAATGCTATCAGATTAGGAACCAATCAGTAGATGAACCCATTGATTAGGTGTTAAACTTCATGATCTGATTATTTCTCAACACAATAGTGGTAGCTGTAGAACATACCATATGAGCCTTCAGCTAGATGCTATATATCTAAAGCATAGCACATGTTTTATTAGGACAAAATCTGTAATATAGCTAATCAAGAGACTTCAAATACTTTTAAATCTTTAATTATAAAATAACTCAAGGGTACAGTAAAAGCATATATGGTATACCCAAAGCCATCTAGTCAGTGAATAAAGAAAGGACATTAGCTCATGCCAACAGAGTGCTGGCACTTGGGTAAATTCTGTAGGGATGATGTTTTTGTGCTTTGTGCATTATCCTTGTTTTATTCATTATTCTTTTTTCCATTGTCTGATTTCAATCCAAACATGGCATTGTAATGCTTATGTTAAGAATCTCCTATCTTCAGTTTGTGTAAAGAATGCTCACCATTTATTCTTTGCCTTGTCAATAAAAGCTGGGAAAGACCAATAATGAGGCAATTGAGAGAATAGGGTGTAACCTCTGAGAAGAGAAAGAATTCTGGGAGAGACCAAGGTAGGGGCGATTTGCCATGAGGAAGAGGTCCTGGAAGAACACACCTGAAGTACAGAAGGACAGAATCCAAAGGCAAGTATCTCAGGTATTTGGGCTGGGAGGTAACCAGGTTAGTTTAGAGGATTAGAATAGAACAATGACTGCCCAGGTATTGTATGGTAAAGCTGTATTAAATATACCATAGTCTCAGTCTCATTCATTTGTGAGCTAGTTGGGGATAAAGAAAAATAGCCACTTTCAAAAATGCATTTATAAGATTACTAAGCATGTTCAGGCACCATTCTCACCAGTATCTATTAGAGACTGGTCCCACTACTGGTTGAGGAAGTGATCCCCCATGGGTTTTGAGTCTTCATATGAAAAGTAAAATGATAGTAAATCTCAGATGAAACTCAAAGCGAGAGGATTGTAATCTGTTCTTACTCAACCAAACTTCCACATTATTGAAGTATTATTAGCAAGCAAAAGGCTGTAAATATTTAATATGTGCAAGTTGATCTATTTGGAGGTGGGCTTACATCCATAAAATGCCATCCTAACCAATACCACACACGTATCTACCTCCTCCTCAAGTTTCTTCCAACCACCTTCATTGCCTCTGCTGTTGTTTTGGTTCCGATTCCTAGTTGGTTAGTTGGTTGATTGATCTCTTTGGGCTTCGTTGTTGCTATAAGATTATCTAACCTGAAGAACTACCTTCTTGATACAAATAAAAATAAGCAATAAATTTATAATAAAAGTATAGGCTTGTAAGTCATAGATACTATGTTATAGAATAGATATGTAAAGTGGTTTATTTGATATAACAGAAAATTTTATTTCTTTGACCACTGTCCCCCCATTTGCAGAAATTAAGTGAATAAATACTATTCGCTAATGCAGTGAATGACCTAATCATTACCAAAAGTCCCATAATCCAGTTATATCTGAAAAACAGCCGCCAGCTGAGGAACATGCCATGCAAGACTTTGGTGGGACACTATGTATCCAAAGCACAACAGATGCTTTTTTATTAGGCTGTAAATAACACGCTACTTAGCTGGATAATTTACCAATTACGCAGATAGAGCACATTTCTTACCAACAGCACTAGTCTTCAACAGAAAGAAAAAGAACAATTTGTGTGTGGCCTCTGTGTTGTGGCATATGTGTGTGTGCGTGTGCGTGTGCATGTGCGTGTGTATGTCTATTATTTTCTGTGAATGAACATTCACTGTTAATGTACTTCCTGATGGGAGCACTTTGCCAGTGAGTTCTTTTCTAAAAAAAACCAACCAACTAACCAAACAATAAACTATCTGGGCTTTTTAAGCTTAAAAAGTAATATTTTTATATAAACGGGGCCTCTCCTTCTAACAATTGTATTCTCTTACATTGCCTTAATAATCTTTGGATTAAGTCCTTAGAAATGGAGCCACCCTGGCCTGAGGACAGGTGAGGCAAAAGCAAGTCAGGTAAATACTCACTTTGTTGGAAATCCACTGTAACACTACAAAATAGTGCTGGAAATCTACAAGCTTGCAGTATCACATGAATTAGATACACTGAAGTCAGCCCACACATGAAAAATCATTTAGAGACCCAGTGAACTAATATCACAACATTCCATTGAAAAGTAGCATTGTAAAGAAATAGGAAACATTTACCAACCCTTCCAGGCACGCCATTGGTTGGCCGCTATTCCCTACTGGAAAAGAATCTACTAATTAAGCCATTTGTTTTCCTTTTTTGCTCCATTATTTTCAGTACATGGAGTGATTGTTTTGAGGTTGTTGAATGGGGGAGTAATGAGAACTGTGACTAGTGGGGTCAGAAGGACTGACAGAAGGCTATGGACTTGATGCTATCTCACGTCCCCTTCCAGCCCATATATCAGGATGTGCAAGTCTTAGTCCGTTTGATCTCTGACTTACTATATTTTTAATAGCCTCCTTCTCTGCCCTTTGGTGTTTCCACCTTTTCTTGTTTTTTTTGCATTTTGGTTGAAGTATAGGACCTTTATCATGACAGGATTTTCTCAATGTGAGAAACTTCTCGAACCTTTTAAAGAAAACTCACCTGCTCTGACACTCCTTCTCCATAGCGGAGCAAGGTCACAAAATGCTCACAGTTGTTGACCAGTAAATCATAGGCCACTTCCTGCCCAATAGCGAACTCTGACCGTTGTATCACTTCCTCCACAGGGAGAGGAGGGTATGTTGTGTCGTACTTGTTATTTATTCTGTATGTGTCATTTCCCACAACGTCCTTCAAAAGCTGCATTTTCACCAAGGCCTTTGTGCTGAACACAGATTTGGTGCTTGTAAATGATGAGCGAATGCCATCTGTAATGAGAATGACAGTTGGTGGGGCTTAGTGATCTGGTCCACAGAGTGCCCTTATCATCTAGTAATGAATGCTAGAGATGCTGGGGGAACTTAGATCACTCTCTTCTCCTTAGGCAGTAAACTAAAAGTGCTTGATCTTATCCACACACTGTATGTTCTCGATTACATACGAGTGAGAGAACAAGTTGCACGAAATTCTCTGCCTGTCCTTGGGAAGTAAGGCCTTTAATGACTGGTATTATGAGAGATTTTTGCATACGCTTCTAGCAAGGTAGGGTTAAAATTATTGACCAATTTTTCAATTGTGCCTGTTCCTTCATAGCATCTGAATTCTTCCAAATGGATGTCTTAGGGGTAAGGAGTTGTGTGTTCTGAGTCTACCACCGAGCTGTACTACTTGCTTCTTCATACACTCGCTCTTCCCTGGGCTTTAATGTAAGCTCGCATTTCCTGCCTGTAAGGTTCTGCTTTTCTCTTGTCATTTCCTCTGGCCTGGCCAGAAAACTAATGTCCCAAACCTGAAGCTAGCTTCAGTAGGCAAAACACATCTGGGTCCCATTCTATGTTTTCCCTGCCTGAACAATCCTTTGGGTCTTTTCTCTTCACCTGAGATACATCTATTGGTAATCATTGTATAGATGGCCTGGACCCTTTGCATCTGGGCCTGTTATGTCAGTATCATGACTCCTGGTGACTTGGAATATTCCAGGACTTGGTCTCTCTCCACACGTGCCTATCTTCTGTGTATGGGCATCATATTCCTGTAACTGCTAAGAGAAAGGGACTCTACGTAAACTGACATGTAAATTTCTCTTTCAGTTATGACTAAGATTGAAATCTTCTTCCAGGCTTCTTCTATCTAGGTCTCCTCAACAGAGCAGCAACATTCATCAGCTTATATTATAGACACTGAAAGTACACAGGAACAGATGTTGTATACATTGATGCATGTAATACTACTTTTAAGTGAAGTTTTATGTCACATATTGCACTTTAGACATTTTAAACTATTATATTAAGGCCATCTCCCAAATAGTTAAACATGTCCAAAAGTATGCTTTTAAAATTGCTATTATAGTTGCTTTATCTTATTATAGTTCCACCATTGCCTATTTCTTCCCCAAAATGCCTGCCAGAGCCAATCACTGTATTAAATCTTATTCTCCAGAAATGGCGTTGTGGCTCACAATGGGCCAATTTAGAGTCATTCTCCATGATTTCTAAACTCCAACATACAGAGAGAACAGATTAGCTCTTTCCTGTTGAGTCACTGAACTGTAAGAATGGAGCCTCAGCTTGTGAACTGTCCCTGTTTCCTTCCACAGTCAGAGAATGACAATGACAGGCAGGAAAGAGAAGATATGTAAGAGCCTGAAGGTTCTGATATGATGACATTCCTAACCCTGGAGCTGTCCGAGTCCAGCTCAACCCTTTCTGACATAAGCCATGGACTTGTCTTTTTGCTTGTTTACTTAAGCTAGTGTTAGCTTGATATCTGTTATATACAACTCAAGGATTCTAACAGACATGGATACCTCACACCCGGTGGCTAAGTCATAATGTGCTTAACCAGCCCCCTGTTGAAAATTAAGCCATTGTCTTGTTTTCTTAAATGTCATTAGACATGAAGTTTGTCTATATTTTTAAATGTTTCCCCAGACTCCTGGAAGTAAAATTAGATGCAGAGCATAAGAGATCTTTGAGAACACTTAACACGTACTGTGAAACTGGTTCTGTGAATGGCATTATCAGTTTCTATTTCCATCAACCATATCCTTGTACTAAGTTCCTCTCTCTGTCCACACTGTGTGCTATCATTCTATCCTTTGCTAAAGAGATGGGTAGGAAATCAGTCAGGGTCTCAATCTATAACCTTCAGGTGAATATAAAGTTGAAATGTCTGTTCTCTTCTTTTGCCAACTGTTTTCAAGCTTCCCCTTTGTGGCTTGCATTCTTGGCTTTTGCTGCCTCTCCTCTTCTGAGGCACCAGTTTCCCCAAGTACAATGGAACTAGTTTTCTCACATTCTGATGCCGCTTCCTTGCAGAACTGTCCTAATTGTAGCAAGCCCTTCTCCTCTTTTCCACTCCTATCTTCCTAGACCTACGGCTTCTCAGGCCACTTTCCTTTCTTGGCTTTTCTACATCTTTCCTAACATGTCTGATAATTTGCTCTTCTTCTCTCCCACTGTCGGTGAAAGTATAAGTACCACTGTGTAGATATCTATATAGCTGGGTAGCTGCAACACCTGGAGTAGCATTCATCACATACTATACAACCTATGCATAGCTGCTGAATATACTAAAATCATCCACTTGTGTGAGACATAAGGAATAGAGCCTAGTCATGTTTGGAGCCAATTCCTCCCTTAGGTGGTCATTTATTTGTAATTAGGAATTTTTTTAGAGATTTTAATTTTAATGTCCGTGGCATCTTTTAAATGATGCTTTTGTCTCTGAATATCATTTTCTAAATTTAGTAGGATTTAGTTTCTGCATTTTTATCTACTTTATGATTTTATCTGTGATTGCTTCTAAATATAAAACAACTTAAAAGCTCTCAGGGGCCCCTGGAAACAAATCTTACCAGTAGGTACAATGTTGATAACGTAGCCATCACCCAAGTACAGTGCCCAGTGTTGGTAGCAAGGACGGAACACTTCAATCAAGTCTCCTGGGTGGGGGTTGTGAGGATAGGTCAGACTGAAGCAATCATTAACCGCCATCTGTAAGGACAAGGATAAAGATGAGCTTGCTGTTACAACTCACAGAATGAGAGTCTGAGGAAGGATTGGCTCTACGTTATCAGAGGGACAAAGAAATCACTGAGACAACCTCTGGTACTGACTCTGACTCGCAATGCTTTCTTTGGATGTTTGTGTGTGTGTGTGTTAGCAGCAACGGGAGGAGGAGAAGCTCTCTCCAGCAGCACCTATGACACTTGTTCTTTAAAGCTAGAATTTGTTTGTAGAACTTCTTTCTGTACCAAATTTCAGTAATATTAAGTGTCAAAATATGCCTTGTTTGGAACAGGGAGGAGAAATAAAGGGAAAGCAAATGTGTGTTTGTCTTACTGGGCAAATGTTCTTAAAAAAAAAAAAATACTAGAAAGTATCAGTCCACTCTTGCTTCCACAGTGTGAAGGAGTCAGGAGTCCAGAGTCTAAGATCAGAATTTTTTTCAAGCTGAATGCTGTGCAGTACAAGTAAGAAGCAGAGGTGTGGGCAGATGCTGAACACTGTGAACATTAAAACATGTAAGAAGTGCCTTGTACTACAAAACACACTCTGCCACTTTATTTTTTAAGGAAAGGTAGGCTACAAGCCAGATGGATATCAAGCCAGACATGCAGGTGCAATGCGGGCTCTGGAACATTTCTTCCAAGTTCAGAATGTGCTCTGTACTGCAGCATGTTTTAGACTCTGGCTTCCACCTGCTACATCTCTGATGTCTTTTGTCCCCCCGTAACCATGACAACCAGCCCCACCTCATCCCTTACTGTGATTCCAGAAACAGTGAAGCAGACAAGGTGCAAGATGGGGAAGCTCACTGCATTGGTGAAGGTAACCTGGAATTTCCAAGGTGGCAACATTTTCTCCCTCTAAATCAACACCCTTTAGAAAGCACATATGTTTCTGACAGCTGATCTTACAGAGGTTACACTTTCTGTGTAGTCACAGAAATAGAATAAGTCAGCAAGAGGAAGTCATGTGCATCTCCACAATCAAAGGAAGAATAAGGGCTGTACGCATGCTGAGTCTTTAGTTGATAATGATGTTCCTCACCATCTTGCTGTATTGCAACTCTATAGGCTCCCCACCAAAGAAATACAAGTGCTAGAAACTTCCAACTCACTCATGTGATAGCATAGGCTAAGGACCTGGGAATACAATTTTCCTTACTTTCTTGGCACTATAGAAGTCTTTTTTAAAAACCAATTATTAATACTGGAAGGGTGTTTCCCTGAGTATTTGCATGCTGTGTGTTGAAACCTTGACTCATCACACTCTCACAGAAATGCAGCCAAATGTAATCTGCCCATCTGTTGAAAAATAACTACAAACCAATTATATAAATGCATTAAGTCTACCCATCCTCCCAAATATGTTTGAGTCTTACTTAATATGGATGTTCACAATTTGTTCCTGTGAAGACAGGAGTAATAATGTAGACTAGATGGTTTATCTCAGAAAGCTATTGAAAGCATTCCTTGTGAATGGGCTACAAGCTGTTATGAATATCTTGAAAAAATACTGTTTCTTGAATACCTTGAAAAAAACTCCTTGAGTGGATGGTAAGATAGTAGTGTTTTCTGTAAATCTTTAGATTGGACCATGTTTTGTGTGTGATTTGGTCCCTGTTGTCTCTTTGAGACAAGATGTATGACTTTATGGAATAGGTGGTTTCACTGTAAAGATTTAATATCTAACATACTTCATTCTCTTACATGTAGTCTGAAACATGACACACAAAGTATATGTAAATTAGCCACACAAAGCCTATCATTGTTTATTTTAATAAATGGTAGGACAATAAGCAAGCCCTATAAATAACCCCCAGAACCTAAGAGAGACCTCATGATAGCATGTAAGGGGAGTGTGCCTTCTCACACTGACGACTTCTTGTATATCCTAGCAAGTTGCTACAAAAGGGAACCCCAGAAACTCTCTAGTTCACCCTTCCCTAAACTTAGCTCTGGGATCCCAAAACTTCTAGAAGTATAGCTTAAATAACAGCCATCAGGTTCCAGTGCAAAGCCCTTGATTCTTAAGATAAAGAAAAGTGAACTCCAAAAATAACTTCAACTAATGAGAGTCATATGTCATCTCACAATAGATTTTCAACAATTGGAGCTGGAATGATTGAGCATTTTCAGTGGGAAAATATCCCAGTATCACCAGTAGACTTCAACTTAAATCTTATGTCACAGAGAGAGACACACATACATATACACACGTAATACATTCACATACATATATACATACACACAAAGAGACACACACATATATGTACACACACATGTACACACACACACACACACACACACACACAAACACATGAATATGGGGAAATTAGGGGAGAAAAGCCTCAGTATTGAGTTGGCAGAGTACTTTTATTTACTCTCAAACATATGACTTCATTCCTAACAGCTTCAAATAATTCAGCCAACCTTCAATGGGAGAATGGCAAGAAACAGCAGCACTTTCTCAGTATTCAAGATAGCTGAATAGACGTGCTCAGCGTACAGGGAAGATGAGATAGCTCGGTGGTTAAGGGCACTTAATGCTCTTGCAAAGGACTTGGGTTTGGTTCTCTGAACACACATCAGGCAGCTCACTGTAACTCCAGTTCCAGAGTGTCTTTGCTTCTTTAGCCTCTACAGGCACATCAACTCACATAGGTCCACACACAGAGGCATACATTTTTAAAAACTAAATTAATAAATCTTTCTAAAAGTAAGAATTTCTCTTATTTTTTTTTTAAAAATAAGGGGGCTGCAGAGATGCATCAGTAGTTAAGAGCACTGGCTGCTCTTCCAGAGGACCAGGGTTCAATTCCCAGCATCCACATGGCAACTCACAACTGTGTGTAACTCCAGGTCCAAGTGACCAGACATTATCACACAGACAAAATATCAATGAAGATAAAATACATAAATCTTTAAGAATAAGTAGAATAAATATATAGAATGAAAGGAAGCACCCAGTATTTACTCCCCTTTCACGAAGAACCACCGGAGTGATCTGTGCAGAGCTGCATTTAGAGGCCTATGGTGAAGAGAAAGCACTGGGAATCCTCACAACAGAGACGGCAGCCCAGTCAAATTCAGAGACCTGGGACCATAGCAAGAGAAGCAAAATACACCAGCATCTGCCACCCCACTTCTGCAGTAGAAAGAAAGGGGTCTTCCTTTGGGAGGAGTGAGGCGAAAGGGAGAGTTCCAGCCAGTTCTATCCATGTGGATGCTGACAATCCTATCATCTGAATAGTCAGCTCACAACTCATTTAGATTAGTAACCTGAACTCTGCATAGCAGAGTAGAATTCTGCAAAGCCTGGCTTTGAGAAAGAGTTTCTAGGGAAGGTTTGGGATATGGTGGCTAGCACCCATGTTGAGATCAAAAAATCCCTGCACACTCAATCTCCTGTATTACACAAACACATCCTAGCATTGGCTGGGCAGGTAGCTAACTCTTGAGCCTGCCATGTCACAGTAGGGTAACGGTGCCTAACCTGCGGGATGCCCTGCTCTGTAGGGGTTTGGTGCTGGAAGATTGGAAGTGTTGCCTCTGAGTACCAGGAGACCAACACACTTGCTCTCTGAGACCCAGAATATAGTTAGCCACATGTGGTCTAGGGCCAGTGTCAGGACTGACACATGGTTTCCACAGCCCTTTCCCCAAGACCTGTATTCAGGAGCCTGTTCTGAATAAGGTGGGGAGCAGGCCTCCATGACTCCCAGGTATACTGGGGTCTTCCATGGAGGGCCATGGGCAACTCCATGAGGCTAAGTCCTACCTGAGCCATATACTTCCAAACAGAACTTGCTGAGAGAAGTGTACTCATTTCTTCCCCTGCATCTGGCAGGGCCACCATGGAACTAATAGGAATGATCCTATACTGAATACCTCATGTCCTCGCTGTAAATACCACACCCATCTGAACTGCTGGAGTATCTCCACTCTTATTGCATATGGAGAGTACGGGTCTGAGACTCTGCCATACTGTATATCATGTCTAAGCTCATAAATGATAGCCATAGAAGTTATAGGGAAACTGTACTTCGGTACTCACCTAGAATCAAAGTCAGCATTGCAGGATAAATTGATGCTCCAAGACACAACTTCAGGAGAAAAATACTTACTAAGGCCACCCTTTAAAAGTGGAAGAGACACTGACCCATCAAATGCACAAATCTCAAAGTAGGGCCACAAGCAGTATGAAGAAGGGGTAATAGGATATTCTCTTAAAAGTACACAAAAATTCTCTAGCAACAGATTTCTAAGAAATTAAAATGGATAAAAATATCAAAAAATTGTTATTAAAAACATCTTAATGAGATCCTCAAGAATGCATATTAGCAACTAAATGAAGTTAGGCAGACAATGTAGGATAGAAATGAGAATTCAGCAGAGAGACTCAGGCAGAAATCTTGGATGTGAGGAAGTCACTGAATCAAATAGAATATAATCCCTGAAAGCCTCAACCACTGGCTAGACTTAGTGGAAGAACAGTATGTGAATCTGAAATGTGTGTGTGTGTGTGTGTGTGTGTGTGTGTGTGTGTGTGTGTGTGACAGAGTAACAGAAAAGATTAACATGAAAGGCACAGAAAATCCATCCAATGAGATAACTGCTGAGAACTTCCCTCAAATCTTGAGGAACATCCATCTACAAGACACTTATCTGAAACTCAACTCAAAGTGGGCCAAGGACCTGAATAGCAGGCTAGAAGTCATAGAAGAAAACATGGGAAGTATTTCAAGGCATAGACAGAGATAATGATTTTCTGGATGAGATTCTCCAAAGCAGAGGAAACAACAAGAATAACCAACAGAACTAAAACCTTCCAAACAGAGAGTAAACAACGAACAGCATGAAAAGACAGCCCACAGGCGGGGGAAACATTTGCAAACTATGTTTGGCAAGGAGGGGCTGCCATCCAAGATATATAGAGAATTTAAAAAATCCAGCAAAACAAATAAATGAAGTAAGCCAGACACAGAAAGGCAAGTTCTGTATATTCTTCCTCATGCAGAAACTTAAAAAGTAAGTTTGAAAGTTGAATAATGTTCTGTACTGATTGGGAATGGTATTAGGGGTGGGAGGGGCTGAACTTAACCAATGTTTATCCTACCCATATATAGAAATATGGTGCTTTTGATGTGTACACTTCATACTTGTCAACAAAATCAGAAACAGAGAATTAATGCTGAGTGAAAACAACAACAACAACAACAAACAGTCAAACAAACAAAAGCAATGTCAGAAGGTTACATCCCTTGTGATTCTACCCTGTGCTCTTCTTGAAATGACAAAAGTATGAACTTAGTGGATAAATGGTGTTCTCAGGGGTTAAGACAGTGATGGGAGGGAAGGTGGTGTGACCACAGGATGGACACATCAAGAGTTGGAGTGGTGACTTTGTAAACTGATTGTAGAGATCAGTTGAGTTCATGCTGGGTCTAAAGTCACATAGGCAATGAGTGACACATCTGAGATTCAATTTTAAGTCCCTCTTCCTACGCCAATTTCACGCTCCATTATGCCACTGGATATAATTAATAATTAATCAAAGGAGAGGCGGCTAAAAGTCATGGCATGTTTTCCTCTTCTCAGATATCCGTTAGAGGAAGACACTTCAAAAGCACAGAAATACATACTTCATAGAAACGTTCATATAGTGAATAAATGGAGCCTTGCCCGGGAGTCTCTACTTCTCCTCTACCCAGGTGATGCTAGACCCATCTGGATACTTTCCAGAACCGCACATTAGGCAAAGAGCTACGAAGATTTACCTAACAGCTCACATGCACAGAACCATCTAGCGTGCAATGAAGGCCAGCATGAACGTAGGCACTCGACATTGTACAAGGATTTCATTTTTCAATTACAAATCCAGACTGCTCTGTTTATTGCACTACCTCAGATGCATCTGGGGATGCATCAAAAGAAATAAGCGCACTGCCCAGAGATGGTTATAGGGACATTTCATGAGTGCTATTCATGTCTACGAGGCTGTCAGTGCTTCAGGACACCCAGGAGAGCATTTCGTTGACTACCTCGAAGATTACTCCTGGAAGTGTGAAACATACTCACTACTGATCACTGGCTTCCCAGCCTCCAAGAGCCTCTCGTTTCGATCGGATAGGTTCTCATGTCCATCTACAGCACTGCTACACCAAGAGAAAAGGCTTCTGTGAAGCTGTGTATCTAGACTGTCTGCACTCAGATCCTGGAGCCTTACGGAGCCTTAATCCAGAATTTACCCTGCACCTGAGAGCTTTCACTCTGGGACAAATTCATCGTAAACCACAGCATCAAAATCATGCTAGGCTTTGTTTCTTCCTAGGCTCCCGGTACTGACGCCATCTTAATCTTGCCTGGATCTTGGCTCAGTCTCTCACACCACCATCTCTCAGTCTGCCAAAATGACATCTCCTTGAGTTCCCTGGAGCTCTATTTTTCCTTGCCCATCCCTTTCCTGAACCTGCATCAGTAACTGGTGTCTGGGGACCTTCTCCACTTTCCCAGATGGAGGGCTGGCTCTTGTTTATCTTTAGACATTCCGTTTCTAGCAGAAGGACACACACACACACACACACACACACACACACACACACACACACACAAATACCTGCCTAGTGAATGTTAAATGAGTACAGGAACCAAAAACTCGAGATCTGTTCACAGTTTTCCAGAACACGAGTCATAATCATAGTACTAAATGCCAAAATAATATCACTGTCCACAGTTCCAGGATCTAAGACAATGTGGTCACTTTGGTAGTCACTTCAGTGAGCTGAGAAACCTGCTCCGCCCAGAGGAATGAGTTTCCAGTATCTGTTCGACCATTCAACAGTTTCCCAGCCTTGGAAAGCGGGGTCTCTTGTTCCCCTGCTCCCCATTTATAAAAAAGAGGAGGCTGAATTTTAGTCGGCTGCTGTTTCATCTCTGAACTTTCCGACAGATAGAAAGACGGTTGCCTAGCGCCTAGAGCGCATCCCTTCCCTCCCCCAACGCACCTCCCTGCGCAAGCTGGGTAGTCTTAGTGACCCGGAGGCAGTGGCGGGCTTCCCGGGTTCTCCACGGCTCGCTGCGGCGCTTCTAACAGACCCTGGGTGACTCCATCCGCATCGCCCTAAGGCCAAGGCGACGGCCAAGGCCACCACAGCCTCTTTCCGCTGCGTCAACGCCAACGTCCGCGCGCCGTGCCACCTCTGCTCCCTCCGCGGGTTCCTGGCCGCGCGCCTGCCAGACTGCACTATGGGTCCCTGGCTTTGAGTTCAGCCGAGACCCACGTCCTTCCCACCACCCAGATCCTCCGCGCACGCCCCAGGCATGGGATCCCCGGATTCTCCGTGCACACAACAGGCTTGACCCACACCCCCAGAACCTCTGTGCCCAAGGCAGGGCCTAGATTCCCAAAATCCTAGGCACCCTCCAGAGGTGGAAGCTCCCCATCTCCTCTGCTAGTCCCCAGCCTGCTTGGGGAGTCCCTACCTTAGAGACCAGTCACCTAACATTGAAGCCCTCAAGCTGACTGAAGCAGACACACAAACCGCCTGCTCACAGCTAGGCCCCAGCCCAGTGCCTGCTTGGTTTCTTTTTCCCAGCAACCAAGACAAACTTTTGTGGTTAACAGGCACTGGCCATGCTAGGTGCTACAGTTTTAAGATCAGCTTGTCCTGTCCTGCTGGGTGCTACAGTTTTAAGGATGGTTTGTCTTGTGTGGAGCCCAGAAATGTTTAGGTATAGTCACCATGGATCCACACTATACTATGTCTAAGCTGGACACCGATTTCTTATGGGCCAAACGTTATTTTCTCTCTGCTCTGCATCCCAAAGAAACATCTCCATCTTTGACTTAAACAAAGAGTGGGAGATATATTGCTTTAGAAAAGCCCATGACTCATATGCTCCTGCGTGGGTGCCCACAAAATAGTCCTTCTTCGAATGGCCCAGAACCCAGGGGCCAAAGAGGAAACACTGACTAGCTACTTGGACAAAAATCAAGTGTGGGAAGGAGGAGGAGGAGGAGGAGGAGGAGGAGGAGGAGGAGGAG
>JADRCC010565663.1:0-11683 GCA_019843855.1 Hylomyscus alleni
AAATAAATAAATAAATAAATAAATAAATAAATAACATCAAAAATTTATGGAAGACAATGAAGACATCATAAGAGGAGAGCTTATAGCACTATTCCTACATCAAATTTGCAAGATTTCAAATTAACAACTTAATGATAAACCTGAAGACTTTATCAAAAGAAAAATCAACACTGCCCCAAAATGTAGGTGGGAATAGATAATAAAAATCAGAACTGAAAGTAATGAAGTACAAATGAAAAAAAAAAACTACAAAGAGAATGAAAGCAAGAATTGCTTCTTTGAAAAGATCAACAAGATTGGTAAACATTTAGGGAAATTAAAAGAAAGAGAAGATCCAAATAAAATTAGAGATAAAAGGAAGGCATTATAACAGAAATGCAGGAAATTCAGAGACTCATAAGGATATACTTTTTAAAAAGCTATATTCCACCAAACTGGAAAAATCTAGAAGAAATGGATAAATTTCTAGATATATATGACATACTAAAATTAAATCAAAAGAAAGTTAATAATATATATGCATATATATAGTATCTAGTGAGATATAAATAGTAATTTAAAATCTCTTATCAAACAAAGCACAGAGCCAGATGGATTCAACCCAGAATTCTACTAGACCTCCAAAACAGAACTATTGTTACAGGTCCTTCAACTATTCTGCAAAATAGAAAACAGAAGGAGTATTTCATTTTATAAAACAAGTATTATCCTGAAACCAAATCTTATAAAGCAACCAATAAAAAAATGAAAGGTACTAAAAACTGCTTGAGGTAATACCATTCCAGATTTCAAGTCATAGTAATAAAACTAACGTACTGGTACAAAATCATACTTGTTGATTACCAAAATAGAATTGAAGATCCATATATAAACCCACAATCCTATAGGCACTTGGTTTTTGACAAAGAAGCCAACAGTACACACACAAAAAAAATAACACCTTAAACAAATGATGCTGGTCCAACTGGATAGCTTCATACAAATGAATGGAACTCAATTCTCATCCTCCACCTTACACTGAATTTGACAACAAAAATATAATGGACCTCAGTATAAAATCTGAAACCCTGTATCTGATAGATGAGAAAATGAGGATACACTTGAACTTATCAGTACAAAAAAAAAAATCAAATACATTTGAACTTATTTAAACAAAAATAGCAATAGTGCAAACACTAAGACCAACAAGTCATAAAATGAAATTAAAATATTTCTGTTCAAATGATACTATTGCTTGAGTTAAGAGGCAGCCTATAAAATGGGAAAAAATATTTGCCAGCTATACATCTAAGAGAAGGTTAGAATCTTTATTGTATAAAGAACTCAGAAAATTAAACCTCAAGAAAACAAAGAACTTAATTAAAAATAGGACATAAAACTAAGCAGAGAGTTCTCAAAAGATGAAGTACAAATGACTGAAAAATATTTTTTTTAAAAGCTTAATATCCATAGCCATTAGAGGCATGTAAAATAAAACTATTCCTTGGAGATTTCATCCTACCTCAGCTGAATGGCCAAGATTAAAAATAGAAATGGTGACAAATGCTGGTGTACAAGTCAGTAAAAGGGGACCCTCTGGTACAGTACAAACTTTTGTAAACCCATTGGAAGTCAGTGGGGAAGTTCCTCAAAAAAGCTAAAAGTAGTTCCACTATATCATCCAGCTATATCACTTTTAGATATATACCCAAATGACTGCACATCCTGTTCTAGTGATATATGTTCATCCATGTTCATTGTTGTTCTATTCATAATAGCCATAGGGTGGAAATATCCTATCTAGGCTGCCCACCAGCTGATTAATAGGCAGTGAAAATACAGTTATTTATACAATTGAATATTATTCAGCTATTAGGAAAAATAAAATCATGAAATTTGCAGGAAATGGATGGAATTTACAACAATCATCCTAAAAGAGGCAACCCAGACCCAGAAAGACAAAAGTCACGTTTTTTTTCTCATTTGTAGTTGCTAATGTTGAGTTTTCAGATATGTATGTTTCATTTAGACTACCCATACAGGCCAGAAAATTACTAAGGGACCTTGAAGAACGACTTTTCAGGGTAGAGACAGAATAGAGAATAACGAATGTAGTGGTTTGAATTAGAATACCCTCCAAGTATGTTAATGATATGAATATTTGTTTTGCAACTGGTGGAACTGTTTGGAAAGGATAAGAAGGTATCGTCTTCGTTTTGGAGGAGGCAAGTAACTAGGGGTACACTTTGAAGCTTTAAAAGCCTGTACCATGAGCTTTTAAATTAGCTTCTTTTTCTGTCTCATGGTGCCTCACCAATTCCAGCACCATATCTGCCCAGCTCATGCCATACTTCCCACCATGAAGGTCATGAAGCTGCTCTCTAAAATCTGTAAGAAAACTCCCAATTAAATACTTTCTTTTATAAATTATCTTGGTCATGCTGTCTCTCCTAGCAATAGAAAAGTAACAAAGACAAGGAAATAGAAAAGCTTACAAATGGGACCTCGTAAAATTGCAAAGCTTCTATAAGGCAAAGGACATTGTCAATAGGACAAGACAGCAAACAACAGATTGGAAAAAGATCTTTATCAATCCTACACTGATAGAGGGATAATATTCAATATGTAAAAAAAAAAAAAAACTCAAGAAGTTAGACTGCAAGGAACCAAATAGCATTATTAAAAAATGGGGTACAGAGCTACAGAGCTAAACAAAGAATTCTCAACTGAGGAATACCAAGTGTCTGAGAAGCACCAAAAGAAATGTTCAACATCCTTAGTCATCAGGGAAATGCAAATCAAAACAACACTGAGATTCCACCTCACACCAATCAGAGTGGCTAAGATTAAAAACTCAGGTGACAGCAGATGCTGGCGAGATTGTGGAGAAAGAGGAACACTCCTTCATTGCTGGTGGGATTGCAAGCTGGTCCAACCACTCTGGAAATCAGTTTGGTGGTTCCACCGGAAATTGGACATGGTTCTACCGGAAGACCCAGCTATACCACTCCTGGGTATATACCCAGGAAATGCTCCAAGATGTAATAAGGACACATGCTCTACTATGTTCACAGCAGCCTTATTTATAATAGCCAGAAGCTGGAAAGAACCCAGATGTTCTTCAACAGAGGAATAGAAACAGAAAATGTGGTACATTTACACAATGGAGTACTACTTGGCTATTAAAAACGATGAATTCATGAAGTTTTTAGGCAAGTGGATGGAACTAGAAAATATAATCCTGAGTGAGGTAACCCAATCACAAAAGAACACACATGATATGCACTCACTGATAAGTTGATAGTAGCCCAGAAGTTTGGAATGTCTAAGATACAATTCACAGACCACATGAAGCTCAAAAAGAAAGACCAAAGTTTGGATACTTCCGTTCTTCTTAGAAAGGGGATGAAAATACCCATGGGAGGAGATACAGAGACAAAGATTGAAGCAGAAACTGAAGGACAATCCCACCTGGGGATCCATCCCATATATGGTTACTAAACCCAGACACTTTTGGATGCCAACAAGTGCTTGCTAACAGGAGCGTCATATAGGCTGTGTCCTGAGAGCCTCTGTCAGAGCCTGACAAATACAGAAGTGGGTGTTCACAGCAATCCATTAGACTGAGCACAGGATCCCCAATGGAGGAGCTAGAGAAAGGAACCAAGGAGCTATAGGGGTTTTCAGCCTCATAGGAGGAACAAGAATATAAACTAGCCAGTGCCCCCCAGAGCTCCCAGGGACTAAGCCACCAACCAAAGAGTTCACATGGAGGGACCAATGGCTCCAGCTGCATATGTAGCAGAGGATAGCCTTTTGTGACATCAGTGAGAGTAGAGGCCTTTGGTCTTGCAAAGCCTCGATGCCCTAGTGTAGGGGAATGCCAGGACAGGCAAGCAGGAGTGCATGGGTTTGTAAGCAGGTGGAGGGGGGAAGGGATAGGGGGTTTTTGGAGGGAAAAGGAGGAAAGTGGATAAAACTTGAAATGTAAATAAAGAAAATATCTATTTAAAAAAAAAGAAAAGCTTAAACTGGGATAGGAAACCAGAGGGTAGGAGAGAATGAAATATGGGGGAAGGATAAATAACACTAAAGACCTTTCAAATAAGACATGTAGAAATATACCATTTTGGAAGCTTTTTAAAACTCTCTCTCTCCATATATATAATTTATATGTAAACTTTTAAATATATACATACTATTTAAATATAATACTATATATTTAAATGGAGTTACAAGGCCTCTACTAGACACCAGAGGTTAAAAAATAAAATAAAAAAAAAAGTGCCAGGAATGGGTTACGTCGTTTAAAGTTGTTAGCCTATGAAATGCTATAGATCTCAAAACATTATAGGCAATTACCATTGCTCTTATTCATTCTATACAATGTGATACTAAGACTTTATTGCTGAAGATAACACACATTTGAGTCACAGAACATAATGAAATTAGTCTGGAATATTCCTGAAGATTTTATTTCTTCTAACTAGCTTGCCTGGTTCTTGAAAGTGCTATGCAAGCTACCACAGGATGAAAATAGTCTTCAATCTTACCCTGCTGTGAATGCTATGAGCTACAGCAATTACTGGTCTACAGAGACACTCCCACTGGTACAATAGTGAAATGAACATCGTTAGAATAAATTATCACTTTCTGATTAAATTTAAGTCCCACTTCACAAGATGAAGCATATTCTTTGCCCTATTATCAGCACAAGAAGGTACAGCAGGATGGGACATAGGCCCTTGTGGAGAACCTAGAACAATTATGATACTAAATAGACATGGTATTAAACCAACCCACTGATCAATGCATCTCTCAATCTTCATCTGAGATGCTGCTATTTGCAGTATATAGTGATTTACCCAGACTGGCCAGGACACAGAATAAGGGATTCCAGAATGCTCAGCTCTAAATGGAACAAATATATCCCCCCACCCCTAAGGCTCAGGCACCATTACTGAAGAGGGGGCACAGAGGCAGTCGATTACTACAAGGAAAACACCAAGACATAGTAGGGTAGCTTCACACATAGAAATAACGATTCCAACAGAAACCATAAAGCCCTGCAAGCTCAAGTAAGAGCATATCCCAGTATGTAGAAGGAACTTAGGTAGGAAGTCCCACGCCTAGCTGAGAAGGTATTAGCAAATTTAGCTGTACAAGAGGAAGGGTCAGTTTTCTCTAAGAGTGTAGTCCATAAGATGCTGGCCAAGCTTCAATGGAAAGCTACACATCCAAGAATATTTTGGCTGCACAAAATGGTCTTGATTTTGGAGAAAAAGAAAACAAAAACAAAAGGACACAAAGTTGGGCAGGAAGGGAAAGAGGGGTGATCTAGGAAGACTTGGAGAGTGTGGGTAAATATAATCAAAACACATTTAGGAAATTTTAAAGTAACGAATAACATTTATTATAAATGCCTGTTATGACAACTACAAGAAATGCCAATAAGATCTTTGTTTAGTTACCTAAAAATACTACCAGGGGAGATTATAATCTGACTACTTGAAAGTTGATGTGAATCTTGAGTCTATGTATGTGAACATTTGTGTGTGTGTGTGTGTGTGTGTGTGTGTGTGTGTGTGTGTATTCATGCAAATGTTCATGTGCACATACACGTGCACAAGTCAATGCATTACAAAGTCTGTCTCTTTACTAACCTCTACTCAGCCTCAGCTACACTTTATCAATCTGCCATTGGCCTTTGCTCAACTTGGATGGAAGTGGCTCATTTGCATCAGAGAATGTGTAGATTTGAGTTAATTCAGTTAGAACTTAATCATTAAGCTTTGTTTGATTTCTAAATTTTGAAATGTTTCAAAAACATTTCAAAGAGACACTAAACTCATTAAGTGCCAGCACACCTCACAGTGCACAAAATCTATCTGCCATGTGATGGTATATGACATGACACAGAAGTGCTCTTTCTGGAGGAAACATTATGTAAAATTGCTCCAGTTTATGGCATTATTTTCACATTTATCCAAGCAGGTGCTTTTTTTTTTGTCAAACCAAAACAATAAAGGCACTGAATACAAAAAAGAGAGTACTCATCGTGTTTCTTTCCAATCCTTAAAATGAATTGCTTCAATTTTCATTTTCCCACTCAGACAAAATTCGATTTTTAAAATAAATTCAGTAATATTAATATTATCTCTATGGAATAAGTAGATAATTTAACCAAATTCCCACTTAGTACTTTGAAAGTTCATTTAGCACATTGTTCAAATTAATGATGCTAGAATTCTATCGTGAAAACAAAAGTAAGGTAATTTTAAAGGATAATTAAACTACCACAAATCTCAGTGGTATCTACGTTGTGATAATTATGTCTTATACAAATGTTTTTCCATTGACACCTGGAGCATTAGAATTCCCTTTAGAAACAGTTTATGCTACTATGAAGAAAACCTCCTTATCTTTTTCCTTAGTAACTTGACAGATGCAATTTATTAGCAGAGATTGAGAGTGTTTTTATTTTTGACACCAGCTAAAAAACTGCGTTCCCAGTCATCTTACTGTAATTCTATGTCCAACTGGCTCCCTCTAGCGATGAGAGTCATGTTTCACTGAGACACTCATCAGCTTCTCAGACTGCATAAAACCTAAATCTTTTGGTATCACATCACAAAAGTACGTCTGAGATTAATTTCATTATATAAAACAACAATTCTTACAGCAGCCCTGGTCATATTTAACTGTATCTCATAGTTTAATATTTTAACTATTTTACAATAGTTTAATATTTAACCACTGTTTTAAAACATAGCAGTATATGGAGTGACTAGCACTCTGATATTCAACATCTCTTTTCTTTTTGGGAAAAGCAAGCACAAATAAAAGAATCAACTCTCCTATGATTAATGGAAAAAAAACAAGTTCTTTCAAAAAATTTAATTAAGAAGTCCAAGACTTACTAGAAATGTGTGGAATTTTAAATGTACATTTCTACATATGGATATAAATGTCATTTCAATTACACACCTAATTGTTTGCTTTTAGATCACTGAGCTTGAGATTTAAATGTGTGTTCAGCAATCAGAGTATCCATGGCCACCTCCTGAAGCTTCTGAGTTTCAGATGCAGAGGAGCAGCTCATACCCAGTTTTGTAAAGGCTTGGTTAGTGAATTTTAGACTTTATGGATCATACCAATGTCTATGGCCTTCGTGTTGCTCTTACAGCTTGAAACCAGAGGCAATTCTAAAATGAATTAAGAATCGTATTTTACTCAGATGAGGAGACAGGAAAGTGCACGTTCATAGGAAAACTCAGCAAGTACCAATTTGTACAAAATACAGGATTTAATTGCAACTAGGAGCAACTGTATCATATACATCGACATAAATATCATGTATAAAACATCTCAACCAAACCCATCACAATACAGTTCTTTTCAGAGGCACTGGAACTTTTACCTAAATACAGCACACACTGAGCCATAGCAGAATATAGCTACTATGTGGGGAGAACATGGTTGTTATGTTTCAGGATAGGTATATTCTATGACCAGAGTAAAATTAACTCAGAAGTTAGCAAATATCTTGAAAATACATTAAGACATTGGATGATGTTAGTTTTTCTATTTCTAGGTTATATTTCTATAAAGTTGACTTGTAAAATGCTGGACAAAAAGACATTTGGGGGAAGGGGAGAGTAGACCAGCAAAAGTGGAAAAAAAAAGTGGAAGAGAAGAAAAGGAGGAGGAAGGCCACCAGCCAGAGCAAGCCTCCTGTTAAAGTTCAAAGAAACCTACACCTCCTGGTCTAGCATTTTGAAATTCATGAAATATGATGATGGAAAAAGCAAACTTATGTAGCTGCTGCCAATGTGGAAAAACTTCAGGTTGAAATTTAAAGGAAAGTGGTGCATTTAAAATAGAAGTATACTTTGTATTCTATACTTTGTTGTGTTTTTTTAGTTTGTAAATGAAACCAATGTAGAAGCAAAAGTAGAGAATTCATATACACTTAATAAACATGTAATTCTGGTGTTTAAAATAGGACAAGATGGCTAACTTCCCCGATAATTTTTTAAACTGCCAAGTAAAGCCACATTGATTTTTGTCTATAGTTTTTATGTTCACATTGGCAAAAATGAAAAAGGTAAATGTGTTCTGATTGTGAGGCTGATATTGATTGTAGAAATTAAGAAGCTATAGTTTTATAGAAGGGAATATAACCATATTTAATGAAGCCACTTAAGTATTTATGTTTTGACTTAGAAGCCTCATTTTTAAGGATTTGCCTTAAAGATATTCCTTCCAGCAACAAACAGATAAGTATGCATGAAGCTGTTCATTGGACTACCACTGAAACATGTGAGAAGGGTCCAACTATCATACAGAGAGAGGGGATAGTTGGACAAATTGGAGTGTACACGTTTTAGTCTACAACCATAAAAAATGAAGAGATTTCCATTGAACTAATTCTTGATGATTTCCAGAAACACTGTGAAGCAGAGTTGGAAGACAGACATGGCTGATGTCTTTGTGTAAGACAAATTGAGAATAGAGTGTACACATGTTTATGCTTTTGGGAAAAGAAACATCAAATCATGAAACTAATGTGACTAGTTCCCTACAAGACATTACTGAGAAAGTATACAAAGGACCAGAGGAAACAACAAGACAAAGGTATTAGATTCTGATATGCTATGCGTGTTTATAATATTTAGAATAATATTTCACAAATTTATTACTTAAAAATGAGAATAAGAGAGGAACAAATGTAGAATCACAACAGAATTATCAAATCTAACTATTTCACAGGAATAAAAAGCACACTGAATCTAATTAACAACTAATGTAAAGAACAATTGGAAACCATAAATTGCACAATTTCAAAACAAGGATAAAAAAATCACAAACAATATTGAATTCTAATTTCTGTGTTTGTCTTTCACAGTGGACAATTTAATAATTCTGAAATTGCTTGATACATATTCTGAGACTACATAAATAAAGGCACTGTACTATAATCAACACTTCTCACTGCAGTGTAAGAGGGAGTAAATCTGTGGTGTTTCAGAATTTAGTTATCTTATGCTCCCAAGGCTAGAAAAGAATGCTATGAATGCATTTCAGCTTTAAATGCATTCATATGTTGCAAACATGGTACTTTTATATGTTGCAGGTGAGGGAAGTCATATGTCCATGTTTTAAGTCAGGCAGTTCTAACAGGGAAGGTATAACTGTAAGTGAATTAAGTATATCAAAGTTGCTGTTTAAGATTGGCAAGTGATCAAGGAACCTAAAAATTCTATATATCTGTGGGTCATTATCAAGAAAGATACAAATGAGTATGATTGCAGAAATCTTTGAAAGCCCTTTAGTTTATTTTTAAAGTGAGATAGTCATTGTTGTATTTATGCCATATAAACATTATGTAAATCTCATTTATTTTTTATTAGCATCAAAACATTCCAATTATGTGCCAGATAAAATAGTTAAGTTTAATTTGAGTTCCCTTTTAATTGGAGGAGAAAGAGAGACTATTGCTTATTACTTTTTTGCTTTATTAAGGACAGGACACTTAATCATCTAAAGTGAATTTTGAGTAATTCTAATAAGTCCTAGTTTAACAAATTGCAAACCATGAGAGACAGTCTTATGTGAAGTAGGCACAAGGAAGGCTTGCTGGAAGATGATGTGTAGTCTAGTCCAGATTAGGAGTTGAAGACCTATCTAAATATAAGAGGTTTGTGTACTGAAAACTGTCAGAAAGGAGGGCTGAACATAGACAGCTAGCGAGGTTGGTGTGTTGTTCTTACAATATATCATTGCAGCTATTTTTATATATCTAAATAAAACTTGTCCAATGGGTTTACAATTGCTCCTCAGAGCTCTCAGTTTGTGTGTTCTTGCTCTCACATTTCTTATCTTCTTGCTATAAAGTGCATTTCTACCCTTTAATAGTGCTAATCTCGTAATAACTTTCAATACTTCATTTCAGCTTTAAATGCATTCATATTTCCAAATTGCCCTCTTTCAAATCCTCCTGCTTCTTTTTTGCTACCAATTCTTAACTATAAGTAAAGTAATCATTAATAACCATATATGCTATCTTGAAATTTCCTCTGCCAAATAAATTGATCCATTATTTTGAAGTGAAGTTCACTCACATTTTCAACATACTGGCAAACCACAGCCAGATTCTTTGCCACAATGTAATGAGAGTTCCCTGTAGTGCAGACTTCAGAGAATCCTCATTGTTTATATGAGCAAGTTCCTTACTGTCTTCATTTCCATTGACATTTGAATGTCTCAAACCCACACCAGCATTCCTCAGTAAAGGATACTTAATTGCATTCAAGGGTAGCCTGTATCTCCGTATTTTCCTACCTTCCCTTCCACAAACCGGACTCCTAACTCACAGCAATGACTCTGATTCTCTGATACCAATTTTCTATATTAGTTATGTTTGTATTGCTATGATTTGACCGAAAGAACTGAAGAGGACAGTGGCTTGTTTTTGGCTCATGGTTTCAAAGAGATTTCAATTCAGTATGATGAAAATGTGACATCAGGAGCAGCTATGGTAGCAGAAAAGTGCGCTGGCACCCATGTGAATGGCAACTGACAAGGAAGCAGAAGAAACAATCAGTAGCTATGAGTGGGTGTAACTTAAGAGCCCCACACCAAGAGATCTACTTCTTTCAGCCACTTAAAAAAATTATCTTTAATCTTTTTCTACAGTCCAGTCTTTACCTGCCTCCTGGTCTGCCCTCTGACAGTTCCTCATCCCGTTCCTCCTACTTGGACTCCAAGAGGATGTTATACCACCTCACCCTACCCTACCCTGTACTCCATCTTGCCAGGCTTCCCTACTCCCAGGGTCTTCAAGTCCCTCAAGGTTTAAGTGTATCACTGAGGCCAGACCAGGAAGTTCTCTGCTGTATATGTGTGTGGGGGAGGGGGAGGGGGGAGAGTGGTCAGACCAGCTTGTATGCTGCCTGGTTGCTGGCTCAGTGTCTGAGAGATCTTGGGGGTCCAGGTTAGTTGAGACTGCTGGTTTTCCTATGGTGTCACCCTCCTCCTTAACTTCTGCTAGCCTTTCCCTAATTCAACCACAAGGGTCTCTGACTTTAGTCCACTGGTTGAGTGTAAGTATCTGTGTTTGTCTTAGACAGCTACTTGTTGGGCATCTTGTAGGGCAGCCATGCTAGTGTCCTGTCTTTAAGCACATCATAGCATCAGTGATACTGTCAGGTATTTAAGCTTCCCCTTGAGATGGATCCCAGCTTGGGCTGGCCACTGGATCTCCTTTCTCTCAGTCTCATCTCCATTTTTGTCCCTGAAGTTCTTTCAGACAGGAACAATTCTGAGTCTGAATTTTTGACTGTGAGATGACAAACTCATTTCCCCACTTGATGCCCTGTCTTTCTACTGGAGATGGACTCTACAACTTGTCTCTCCCCACTATTGGGCATTTTACCTAAAGTCCTTTCCTTTGAGTCTTGAGAGTCTCTCACTTCCCAGGTCTCTGGTACATTCCAGAGGGTCCCCCACCTCGCACCTCCCAAGATTGCCTGTTTCCACTTATTCTTTTGGACCTCAGGGCTTCAGTCCGGTTTTCCCTCCCCCAAGACCTGATCATCTTCCCCTTTTCCCCTTTCCATTCTCTCTCTCACCCAAACCCCTCCCTCCCTCTGTCCCACCTCATGATTGCCTTTTTCTCTCTTTCAAGTGGGATTGAAGCATC
>JADRCC010565667.1:0-11456 GCA_019843855.1 Hylomyscus alleni
TGTGATGGACCTATGCAACAGTTGTACAGCTTGGTCTTCCTGTGGGACTCCTAACAGCAGGAGCAGAGGCTGTCTTTGACTCTGTTTCCTGCCTTTGGATCTCTTCCTGCTAACTGGACTACCTTATCTAGACACAATATGAGAAGATGCATCTAGTTCTGCAACTTGATATTCCCAGGTAGATCCATACTTCATTTTTTTTCTAGTTACAAATTTTAAGAATTTACTTGTGTGTTTGTGTATGTGTGTATAGATGTCTGTCTGACTCTCTTCATGTATGTTTTTCTACGTGTGTGTCAGTGGCATGATTGTGGAAGTCAATTTCAGCTGGAGGGAGGATGTTCTCTTTCTTCTACTTGGTTACTGGGCTTTGATCTCAGATCATCACGTAAACACATTGTCTGATAAGCCATCTCCCCTCCCCCTTTTTAATTTTTCTTTTTTCTTCTTCCTGCAGAGATTGATGTTACAAATTTAAGGCCTATCTATAACAAGGTAAAACTGTACAATATAATAACTGTATACATGGTTTAAAAGAAGACAAAACTACTTGTATTATTACAAGAAATATTACAAGTAATTTCTTGTAATAATACAAGAAAGTCAAGAAATTATCTTGATAACTATATAATACTAACACTGTAGAGAAGTAAAATAAACCATTATTAAAAAAGAAATCCAATAGTTGGTTACAGAATTATTACACACAGCATCTATTATATTTTAAAAAGTATTTAAAAGAGAAGTTTTCATCCTAGCAATGTAAGAAGATTGAAAGTAATTATATCAAGCATAACCCATGAAGTAAACATGATCTTGATATTCTATGTAATAGGGGTGATAAAAACCTATAGTTTTAAACAACTGGATATATAAAGCTTCCAAAGTTGAAAATCAGATTCATCAGAATATAGATAATATTATCTATTTATCCAAACTACCAGCATTTCCAACACATATTTTATCTGTGACTATATCTGATATAAATAGGAAGGTTCACCCCTGTGGTTATAATGGGTATATATGCAGAGAAAAAACTGACAAAATCGAGAATAACAACTAAATTCTTGAGATTTGTAATTTTTTCACAATACAAAATAATGAAAAAGATTTAATCTGACTATGTGGAACAATGTGGCACAATATCCACATTTTAAAATTGTAGCCAAGCATTTGTATGGCTTGGGAAAATGTCAGTTTAAAAAAATGTTTTCCAATAATATGTTCTGTTTAGTATGAGTTGCTTATATTTAAACTTTAAAGTCAAGTCATTTGTTGTGTGACATTTTTACTTTAAAAGATTATTTTTTCATAATTTTTATGTTGTCTCCTTATGTTTAACAGCAAAACTGTAGTTTGTTTAAGCAATACAGCAAACTTGGGTGTCCTAGTGAACTGGGTCCAGTCTGTGAAGCCAGTGGTGTTATTTACATAATTAAATATGATTTTTGAATTACATTAATGTAAGGTTTTATGGTTAAATCTTGTTAGTTCTTCTAGACAAAGAGAATATTTCATAAAATGTCAGGAAAAGCTGTATCCCATAAGGCAGACACAGCACATTCCAACACTTTCACTGTGGAATCCATGGGAATTCATTTTAACTTCTCTTTGCTGTTCTCATTGGTAATACTAGTTATTTCATTTGATTTGCTAGCATAAGTCTAATAGGGAGTCAGAAATTACACAGAGGATTAATATAGCATAATTGTGTAAACTACTAGCAACAGACTGGCAACCAATATAAATGTTCTTCCAAAGTTCAGATGAGTGACAATCCCATTGTTGATGTAGCATCCTTGAACAAGAAACTTGAATATAGAAATCTATCATTGAAACCCATTAACTTGGTACTAATACTGAGGTGAGACTTCTCTAATGGTTTACTTGCCTCTGAATTTGCTAAAAGCAGCCAAACTCTGTCTAAGGGCCAGCACAGTCTAGTGAACTTCCATCTAACTTCCCCTTTCTTCTGTTCATTTATTTCTATTTTAAATGGTATGTGTAAGAATACCGTTCAATCAATGCTTGTAAATTCACACATCTTATTTTTACTTTGATTCCTCCATCTTCCTCCAATCTTACTTCATATCTTCCACAAGTATACATTTCATAAAAATTAGATTCTGCTTTTGAGAATGACTAATAAAACTTCGGATCCTCTCTTCTTTTGAATGCATGCGGATCCCAATATTCAGTTACACTACACCTGGAAATGTAGAAAGAGACAAGTATCTCCAGTTGGAGAAAAGTACTCTTCCAAGGGTGGGGAATGGGTAGTGCCAAGCTGCTTATAGAGGTTAGGACCCATCCATATTAAGATTCTCCTTATCAAAAAAGTAGTTTATATAAGCTGGTAAAGGAGAAAAAATACTAATACTTATTTTTATTATGACTGCTTCCTTCTAGGAAAGAAAAAAAGGAGTGTTGGTTATGCTCATTATGTTGTTTGCCTATTTTTTTCTTGAACTTCTGTTTATTTTGATTCTGAATGTAATGAAATGTCATAGAAGTTTCTGCAAACCAAGGGCTATCCATCAAATGTTTTCAGCTGTGGCTGATAAGTTGAAATATAACATTTTGGAGAATATTTTTAACCTGTGAACATGTGATTGAAAATTTTCATTTCAATGTGCTATCAATATTTTCAACCTTGTATATGATATTATTAAAACTTGGTGAGGTCCATCATCATAAGTATTTTATTCCAAATGTTAAATAATTTGATTGTATTAAGAATTTTCTTGTGGTTGCAATTGGTTAAGGTTAATGACCACTTTGGTAATTAAAATAAAAGAAACACTTCCCTAAATAATAAATAAGGCTGTGTTTGTTTGTTTACTCAAAGCACAGATCTGGAATAGATTTTATCTTTCAGAATCTGACTCTCTAAAAAGATATCTCAAAATCCAAATTCAAACAAGTACCTCCTGTTTATGTTAGGATTTTAAGATCACAGACGGTAGGCAATACGATCTTAAACTCCAATACAGGGACAAGTCTCTAATTGGATGCATTGCAGCATCTAAAGTTAATGAAAAAAAAAATCTCTGAGGTTTAGTAGGAGCAAACCATGTTTTTTTTTCCCTCATAGTCAGCCAAGTGAGAAGGTGGTGGGCAGTTTGGTGGTTTGCAACTCTGTCCTCTTTTTACATGTGATAGCAATTTTTCAGTCCAGTTAATGTTTTGAGATGCCAAAGCTACTCCATCTTGAAACCAGTCTCTATTTTAAAAGAAAAAGAGCCTGAGAACTTGTCCTGCAGCTGAACCCAAACTACACCCAGGTTCCAGGAAGAACCACATAAATTGTCTCTGGCCCATACCCCAGAGTTACTCCCTAGCTATTCTCTAGCAATAGACAATCAGGATTAGTTTGGTAGTTCTAAATGTACTTTCAGACCATTTGTGATTGTTCATCATTTTGCTTCATAGCACCTACCTTTCAGTTTAAAGGACATCATATGTCATAATAGTCATCCAATTAGATGCTTGCCAGGCTGGAAACCCCCTTATGTTTTAAGGATGTTAAGACTAGGGGTCAGAATCTCTCTGTCATCATTAGGACAGATAAACTAACTTACATTTTGCAGATCAGAATGGCCTGCCTTCAACACCACTTGACCCTCAGAGGGATCCTTTGATCTGAGATTGGTCCAAGAGATTGAGAAGATTATTTTCAAACCCAAACCTGGACTAAGTACCTGTACCTTTTGTAGTGGTCTGGTTAGAACTCCTAGAGGACCCACCCTCTTGGCTTAAATCTTTCTCCCCAGTCCACCCCAACTCTATCATCAGGCAGAAGTACAGCCTTCACAGCCAAACAGGAGGCAGGGATAGGCCTGCTGCAAGAACACAGAGGCACTGAAGGGTGACTCCTGAATCTCTTAACCAAGAATCTATTCATGCTGGCTTACTCATAACTCACCCAGATTGGGTCTTCAACACCGCTAAAGGTAATGGGAGACTCTTAGTCTACTTTCAGGCTCTGTTGGCAGGTCTCAATGTGGCTGCTTGACAACCCACTAATTTGACCAAAGTATTTATTAGTCAGGGAGACCATGAGAGCCCTACAGCCTTTTAAAAGAGTGTTATGGAGATGTGCCTCCATGGACCCTGAATCATCAGAAGTGAAAGCAGAGGTAGCTCTAGCCTTTATCAGCTAGGCAGCATCAGATATGAAGACAAAACTCCAGAGGATTGAGAGATTTAGTGATAGTGACAAAAAAAGAGTAAAGACAGGTAAAAGAGTGGAAGCAACAGATTCTCGATCTGACAAGGATCCTGTTGGCAACCAGGATCCCTGACTGAACCAGAGGAGCATAGGAGATGCCTGAGACAGATGGCTTCCAGAAAGGAGGTACAAGGGACCACAAGGATAGAAGGCACCCCTGCTTAAAGACCTCAAAAAATAGAGAGGAAAGTCACCAACTTCCCTGTTGATTGTAGAGCTCAGTAATCTGTCTTATTAAAACGCGAAGATAAAGTCCCTTCAAAAAGGTCTTGGGTCCAAGGAACAGCAGAAATTAAACAATATTGAGAGTTCAGAATTAGAGGAGTGTTGACTTAGACATGTCTGCCTCAAGGATTTAAGAACTCACCTACCATCTTTGATGAGGCTCTTCATGAAGACCTGAGTGGGTACAGAACCCAGCATCCTAACCTGACTCTCTTTTAGTATATGATTGACGTTCCAGTGGTAACAGAAACCAAACAAGAACACCTGGAACTCTTAGAGGCCTTGGAAAAATTGGGGCTACCTAGTCTCTGCTAAAAAAGGGCCCAACTCTGAAAACTACAGGTGATCTATCTAGGCTACATATTAAAGAAAGGTCAGAGAGGCCAGGAAGGCTCTTTGAGGCCAGGAAGGGAACTGTCTTATGCCTTTCAACAAACAACACTCCGTGTCAGGTAAGGAAATTCTTAGGGTCTGATGAATTCTGCAGAATATGAATACCAGGCTTTGTAGCCACTATATGAGGCCACCAAAGGACCTCCTGAGAGCTTTGTCGGAACAGAGGGACAACAGAAAGTCTTTGACACCTTAAAAAGGGCCCTAATTTCTACACCAGCCTTGGGTTGCCAGATCTGTCTACAGCCTTTCATCTCTTGATGGATAAGAGATCTAAAATAGCAAAAGGGGTATTGACTCAGACTTTCAGGCCCTGGTGCTGACCAATGACCTATCTGTCAAAGAAATTAGATCTAGTTATGGAACTGCCTGTATGAGATGGGACTCACCCCCATTGAGATCGTGTTCTGTTCCCCCCTCTTCCCTCATCATTTCTAACTTTCAGGCAGAAGTCATTGTCGAGTCAGATGACCACAAACTATTGGATGAACTTGAGGGTGTCCAATGGGTCCACAAATATATCAGGCCTAAACTTCATGCCCTCTAGGAAACAGGTCCACCTCCAGAGCCTCGCCAGTTCTGGCCCAGAGGCTGTGTCCTAATAAAGAGACACCACCAGGGGTCACTACAGCCTCATTGGAAAGGTCTTATTTTAGGTCTCTTCTTCATCAAGAGATGAAAGGATATAGACAGATCTGGCAAACCAAGGCTGGTGTAGAAATTAAAGCCTTTTTTAAGGTGTCAAAGACTTACCAAGGTCCTATACATCATCCTGACCATGATTACCACCCTGAGACAAGATTGTAGAATGAATCTACCACCCCCAGGGACACCATGAGGATTAGGTGATGACAACACTGACCCCCTCTGAGAGATGATGGTCCAGCTCTTTCAGGTTACCAATTAACTGAGTCGTGATGGTTATGTTATGAGATAAAACCACCCTATTTTAAGGACATAGACTTAATTGGGAACTTCACTGAGATTAAGGAGCCCAAAGAGTATGGGTGACAACAAGGGGGGCTATGTTTTTATCTTGACTACTCTAGAGTAGTCAAAGAATTGATGGCAAAAGTTAAAAATGGTCTAGACAAAACCTCAAAACAAACAAACAAGTAAATAAACAAAAAACAGACACAAGGTTGGTTTGAATCATGGTTCAACAGCTCCCCATGGCTGATCACCCTGATATCTACCCTACTGGGCCCCCTGCTCATTTTACTTCTGCTCCTCATCTTTATCCCCTACATTTTAAACAAATTGGTTCAGTTCATGAAAGAAAGACTTGAGACTATTCAGTATATGGTAATAAAAAGTCACTACCAGGATTAGTCTGGTAGTTCCAGATGTACTTTTAGACTGTTTGTGATTGTTCATGGTTTTGCTTCATAGCACCCACCTGTCGGCTTGTTGGTAGCTTTATGGGGTTCACAATCGTTTTTTGAATGGCTACAACAGTTTTTCCATTTAACAAAAGTAGAGCTTATTGGGTTGCCAATTATCCCTTGATTTAAAAGCTAAAATGCAGAGCTAGAGAATAGGATGCCCAATGATAATCTCTAACCACTTCCTTATAATACATTTCTTTTTTATTAGATATTTTCTTTATTTATATTTCAAATGTTATCCCCTTTCCTGGCTTCCCCTCCAAAAACCCCCTATCCCATTGTCGTCCCCCTGCTTACCAACCCATCCACTCTTGCTTCCCTGTCCTGGCATTCTCCTACACTGGAACATCAAGCATTCTCAAGACCAAGGGCATCTCCTCCTATTGATGTCCAACAAGGCCATCCTCTGCTACATATGCAGCTGGAGCCATGGGTCTCTCCATGTGTACTCTTTGGTTGGTGGTTTAATCCCTGGGAGCTCTGGGGGTACTGGCTGGTTCATACTGTTGTTCCTCCTATGGGGCTGCAAGCTCCTTCAACTTTGGGTCCTTTCTTTAGCTCCTCCATTGGGGACAGCTCAATCTCTCAAGAGACAGCTATATCAGGCTCATGTCAGTAAGTACTTTTAGGCATCCACAATAGTGTCTGGGTTTGGTGACTGTATATTGGATGAATCCCCAGGTAGGGCAGTCTCTGGATGGTCTTTCCTTCAGTCTCTGCTCCACACTTTGTCTCTGTATCTCCTCCCATGAGTATTTTGTTCCCCCTTCTAAGAAGGAATGATCTATCTATATTTTGGTCTTCCTTCTTCCTGAGCTTCATTTTGTCTGTGAATTGTATCTTGAGTATTCCGAGCTTCTAGGCTAATATCCACTTATCAGTGAGTACATACCATGTGTGTTCTTTTGTGATTGAGTTACCTCACTCAGGATGATATTTTCTAGTTCCATCCACTTGCCTAAGAATTTCATGAATTAATTGTTTTTAATAGCTGAGAAGTACTCCATTGTGTAAATGTACCACATTTTCTGTTGAAGGACATCTGGGTTCTTTCCAGCTTCTGGCTATTATAAATAAGACTGCTATGAACATAGTGGAGTATGTATCCTTATTACATGTTGGAGCATCTTCTGGGAATATACCCAGGAGTGGTATAGCTGGGTCCTCCAGTAGTACTATGTCAAATTTTCTTAAGATTTCCTCAAAATTTTAAAGAACTACTGACTGTTGATGTTATAGTTCAATACACTATTTCTCTTTTGAGACCTCTTAATCATTCTATGTATCATCTGGTTATCTATATGTCCTTTTTTCTTCTTTCTTTTCAAGATACATGTCTAAAATAACTTAGTTTTTAGTGCATTATAAAATCACACTAAAGAACTGGGAAAAATTGACTTTGTTGGAAGAAATACTGAATAGCTATTGAATTATACCTTTCAATTTGCTACATATATTTATTGATCATATTTTTCAGTAAATATATGACTGATTTTGAATGAGTACTATGTGGGACTTGATTATTCATCTATACACTCACATGAACTCATAATGGAAGTGTCTGTTAGGTTTAAGGCCCATAATCCCAGATTTTGAAAGATTTATGGAATTGAAAGCCATTCAAAGTCATCTTTAGGTACATAGTGAGTTGGAGATCAACCTTGACAACATGATATCCCTTCTTAAATGAGGGGAGAGAAAGGGAAGGGAAGGAAAGGGAGAGAGGAGGAAAGATCATAGACCAAATGGACCTAATCCATATCTACAGAAAATACCATCCAAACACTGGAGATTATCTGTTTGTGATGGCTATTCCTGGTGGTCATCTTGACTATGTCTGGAGCAAACTGCAATCTAGAAATGGAGGACACACCTGTGATCTGAGAGTCCAAACCTACTCCATCTTAAGACTGGTTTTTATTAAAAAAAAAGCCTGAGACCTTGACCCACAGCAACACCCAAACTACACCTACATATCAAGAAGGACCTCATGGCTTCTCCTTGGCTAGAGTAATTCCCTAGCTACAACTAATCAAAGATTAGTCTGATTGTTTCAGATGTATTTTCAGACAGTTTGTGATTGTATACAGTCCTGTTTCAGAGCACTTACCTGTTGGTTTATAGTGATTCTACTAGATGCTTGCCAGACTAGACATCCCCTCACTTGTTCCTGTTGAAGTAGAGCCCAAGCCCAAGCTTGTAATACAAAGACACTAATGCTATTACATCAGAGACAGCTCCTTGGTGATCCTGACACAACAGATCCAGATCTTGAGGCTGGAAGACACAGGCTTCTCACTTGGATCTTGACATAGAGATCTTGAGGCACAGTGGCCATGAAAAGCTTAAGCCTAGGCAAAGTAGTACTGTTCTTCTCAGTAGCCCTTTAAGCATTCTCTATAACATATATTTTATTATGGCATAATGCAGATATCAACAAACATAAGAAAATTTACTAACTTATTGCCTATTGCCTTCTATCTGACCACAATGAAATAAAACAACAGAATCAACAACAAAAGAAACTACACAAACTACACAGACTCATAGAGATTAGGCAGTGTTGAGTAGGGAGATTAATAGATCAATGAGAAAACCAAGAAGATTACAGGATGCCTAGAAATGAATAACAATGAAAACTGAACATACCTAAAGCTATAGGATACAAAGAAAGCAGTTCAAAGTGTTCTTAAACATCATGGCTAACAATGTGTTCACTAAAAACAAAAAAGAGAAACATTAAATCAGTACTTTAAAACATGTACCCCTGAGCCATGGAGAACACTATCAAGCCAAAATTCAAATTAGTAGATGGACAGCATAATTAAGACCAGGAAAAAATATCGTAATGAAGTAGAATCTACAAAAACACAAAGCTTCAAAAGTTGGCCTTTTGTAAAAGTAAGCATGATCACTAACCTTTAGTCAAACTAACGAAAATATCTCGAATTTCCTTATCCACTTCTTTCTTATTCTTCAACCTCAGTTTCTCCTGAGAGTTATAACTTCCCATAAATCTGTTTAGGTGAAAAAGAATTGTGCTCTCTCTCTATATCTATATCTATATCTATATCTATATCTATATCTATATCTATATCTATATCTATATCTATATATAATTATATATGAAGGAGTTGCTTCTGCTGTGGGAATGAAGAGCATTTATCCTGCCTAGAAGGAATACAACATTCCCTTTTTTGTTCATGGGTTGGATGGAAGTGTCCATTTCAGGATTTAAGTCTTTCTAGGTCTCCAACTAGTTGTTAGATTTAAAATATTAGCACTTTTATTCATAGCAACAGTTGTATTCTGGAAGACACAGGTTAAATTATTAGACTTAGGCTTAAGGATAGAATCAATAGTAAGTGAATTGTACCCATCTGCCCTCTTATTTCCCATAGTCTACTTCCTATGCATCCAAAAAGATAGCTTACCCATTACTCAACATGTGTCAGAACTTAGATTTGATCATACCTTAATAATCTTCTTACATTTTTGCAAAAGGCCAGCTTTGATACCACAGGGTAAAAGGAGGAGGGCTGAGTGTGGAGTCTGTGATTGGGGTGTTGATAGCAACTGACAGGGGTTGCTGTTGTTGTCAGCTAGTGATGAGAGAAAAGAAAGGACACACACACACACACACACACACACACACACACACTTAGTTGTTAGACAAGCTTCAGCAACTTCACACATATACATCCAATAACATTTTGTAAGTTATAAGTCTAAAAGCACCATGTATAATTAAATACTTCATAACCCTGCCTGCCAGTGGTGCCAATGTTGTGGCATACGTACATACATACATACAGACAGACAGATAGACAGACAGACAGACAGGCAGGCAGACAGACATATTGGATGGATGGAGCAAATCTTCAAATCTTTCATTTTTACCTTAGCCTTTTTATACTATCTAAGATAAAGTTCTTTATGTAGAAAAAAATTACTTCATAGCTATAAATTATATATTCTCTAAAAATAATCACCATAAAACAGATTAAAGTCATTAGACAAACTAAAATTACAACAGGATTGTTGATTATGTATTCTTCTTTTGAAACTCATACCTAACTAAACATTAACCATCTGTTTTTCTTTCCACAAGTTCAAAACAACCCCAAAGCAATAATTTTTTGTCATTGATTAACATAGCTTAATAAGCCAGGATATAGTAGCAAGTTTTTTTTTTTTTTTTTTTCTATTTTGAGCTGGTAACAATTTGTATTTACAAGAAACAGATCATCATTTATCTTATTTTTCAAGTCTTGTTCAGCTAAACTGATTAATAGTCTAGTCTCTTTTCTTATACTCATAATAGAATTGTTTACTTTTAATTCATAACCCTGTCTTTTCATAGCACACACTAAAACCCGTGGCTACATTCATTGATCTCAAGATCTAGGAACTCAGACCCAACCTAGAATAAATGTTTTTTTAATCACTTTCCTTTCCCAAGCCTATTTTTCCTCTTACAAGTAAAATTACATGCTTGTAACACATGAAAGCTCACTGTACTCTTTTTCTAACCTATGTAGTCTTTATCATTCCACAAGGGAGGGGGCACATTCTGTTCTTAATTCTAATTTTATCTATGTTTCTGGCAAAACAACTTAAACCATCTCTTTAAGCTTTCTATCAATTACTTTAATTTGGTAAAACAATTTTGAATCAAATTAGGAATTCTCTAAGATTATTAATCCATCCAAACAACATTATTTTATGTAATTTCATATGTATATTGATCCAGAGTAAAATTGTCCAATATTGTGGGTTGTTTCCCAAGAAGCTCACTTGTCCACTACAACTCCTCCTGCATGAGGTCCACCTCATTTAAAAATATTTCCTAACATTTTGCAAGTTATAAATCTAAAAGCACCATGTATAATTAAACACTCCACCTGCCAGGGGTTCCAATGTTATGGGACCAGAGAAGACTACTGGCACACACATAAAAGTCAATAAAAAGTCTTTATTAGCTGGAAGGTAAGGACACTGGGTGTTCCTGATCTCATTATAGCACTAAGCCTTTCTCAGGATGAGCTTTTAAGCATAAAAACCATGTTCTGGGTTGACATGCCTCAGTTAACAAGAACAGCCAGAAGCAGGACTACAGAAGCCCAAAAGCAAGATTAGTACATTTAGAGACTTTCTCAGAACTAAGATCTTTGAAGGACATGGCCTTTGTTTTAGTTTTTAGTTTTACTAGATCGTGC
>JADRCC010565668.1:0-11102 GCA_019843855.1 Hylomyscus alleni
CACTGAATCTAATAGAAGAGAAAGTGGGGAAACATCTTGAACACATTGGCACAGGGGAAAGTTTCCTGAACAGAACACCAATGGCTCATGCTCTAAGATCAACAATTGACAAATGAGACCTCATAAAATTACAAAGCTTCTGTAAAGGAAGGACACTGTCAATAGGACAAAATGACAACCTACAGATTGGGAAGAGTTCTTTACCAACCCTACATTCAATAGAGGGCTCACATCCAAAATACACAAATAACTCAAGAAGTTAGACTTCAGCGAACCAAATAACCCTATTAAAAATGGGGAACAGTGGTAAACAAAGAATTGTAAACTGAGGAATCTTGAATGGCTGGGAAGTACTTAAGGAAATGTTCAACATCCTAAGTAATCAAGGAAATGCAAATTAAAATGTCTTCGTGATTCATCCTCACTCCAGTCAGAATGGCTAAGATCAAAATCTCAGGGTAATATCAGATGTTGGCAAGGATGTGGAGAGAGAGGAACACTTCTCCATTGCTGGTGGGATTGCATGTTAGTACAACCACTCTGTGCCACAGACCACCCCAGTCAGGTATGGCGGTCCCTGAGACGAGGGTCCTCAAAGGCATTTTGAATCTGAGTGTATTTTTGCAGCTCTCAAGCAAGGGTTTTTATACATAAAAAAACAAGTATTACAACTCTGAAAAGATGTATTCAGTGAAACAATCATGAATAGAACAGATAATGTCATTTGGCACAGTAAAGCACAAAAATCATATCAGTAGTAAACTCTAAAAAGATATATTCAGTGAAACAATCAGGGATAGAACAGGTAACATCATGGTTATTTGGCTCAATAAGAATCATCTAAGTATTACAGCTCTGAAAGGGTGTATTCAGTGGGGCAGTCATCCAAGGCTAGAGGCATATTTCCAAGAGCAAGTTAATAGAATTTTATAGTCAATTATTGTTTAACATCTAGTACCTGATTTTTTTTGTAAATCTTCAAAGTGTAAATTTAAACAATTTTAATTCTTTTTATTTAAGGCTTTCTTTACCATATACCAAAGCCCACTTCTGATGACACACATGCAGCCATATGAAAATTTATTGTTGGGAAAGTTTTTATCTACCATAGTACTATTATGTAGTTTTGTAAATCGCTGTTTTTTCCAGAGATAAGGTCATGGTGAGTGACCCCATCTCAAGGGATGGTTTCTTACCCATTTCTCTCACTTAAGATCTCAGCCTAGGCTATCTAGAACATGTTATAAGTAAGAAAATGAATAAAAGAATGTAAAACAGATAAATTGTCATGAGAACTATGGCTCAATATTTTGTTCCAGGCAAGAGTTCTACAACTAGTTCCAGGAGGCCTCCTTCTTTTGAAGTTTTTGCCTTAGTCTGTGGAACTTGTCACACAGATTCTACTGGGGTTGGTGTGGCAACTCTGGAGATCAGTCTGGCGGTTCCTCAGAAAATTGGAAATAGTTGCACCTGAGGACTCAGGTATTCTACTCCTGGGCATATACCCAGAATATGCTTCAACATGTAATAAGGACACATGCTCCACTATGTTCATAGCAGCCTTATTTATAATAGCAAGAAGCTGGAAACAATCCAGTTGTCCCTCAATAAAGGATACAGGAAATATGGTACATTTACACAATGGTGTACTACTCAGCTATTAAAAACAGTGACTTAATGAAATTTGCATCAAATGGATGGAACTTGAAAATATCCTTAGTGAGGTAACCCAGGTGCAAAAGGACACAAATGGTATGTACTCATTGATAAGCAGATATTAGCCAAAAAGAGACTCGGAATTCCCACAATACAACTCACAGACCATCTGAAACTCAAGATGGAAAAGACTACACCAAAGTCTGGATGATACAGTCCTACTCAGAAGGGAGAAGAAAGTAATTTCTGGCAGCAGGGGACACAGGGATCTGTGAGGGAATTAGGAGGGAGAGGGAAAAGGAGGAACCAGTTCAGATATGGGAGGAGATGGGGTGTCTATGCCCCCCGGGGTACCCTGTCCTGCAGGGATAAGGAGCACGAGACATCCACCCCTTCCTAAATGATTTTGAATCAGGCCTTTGTTTATTTACTTTGAAGGAAAGTTACATTGGGTAGGGATAAACAGACAAAACATTACAAGAGATTAAGAGAGAGGAGGAACAACCTTTTATCCTGAGTGAATGTTAATTGCCACTAAGTCCTGAGCTTAGATAAACCCATGCCAATATTACAGAGAAAGTCTGAGACCCCCGGGCTAAAAACCCCAAAGTAAAAAACGTCTTTAAGCCAAAGCCTCCAAGGCAGAATTATAAAATTACCTTCCTAAACCAGTGGGAGAAAAGGCAGGATTCCCTTGCCTTGCCTCGGAGTAGCTGCTTTTATAGACCTGAATGACGTCATAACTGTCAGATGGCTAAGACTGCTTCTAATTGGTCAAGCCAAATGAGACACAGTTGGCCACGCCCCCAGCCTGTCAGTTCAGCTTTCTGAAGCTGCCAACTGCCGCTTAGCTTTTGTCTTAAAGAGACATGCTCACTACAATGGGGGAGAAATTCAGAGGGTCAAGATTTTGTAAGGAGTTTTGTAGCAGTGGAGCAGGGGGAGGGGAACTGGGAGGTAGCCACTAGAAAGTCCCAGATGCCAGGGACCCAAGGGGTTCTCAGGACCCAACAATGTGGACATTAGTCAAAATGCCCAACAAAGGGAGATAGAAACTCTTTAGACTATGTCTAGTGCAGAGTCATGGCCCCTGTTTGAAGAAGGGGGCCACCCACCCACCTCAAAAATATGAATTCAGAGTTCCTCCTGTCAAAAGGAAATGAAGGAACAAAGAGTGGGGCAGAGACTGAAGGAAAGGCCATACAGAGACTGCCCCACCTAGGGATCCATCTAATCTGCAGTCACTGAACCCAGACACTATTGCAGTTGACAAGAAGAGCTTGCTGACAGGAGCCTGGTATAGCTGTTCCCTGAGAGGCTCTGCTAGAGCATGACCAATACCGATGTGAATGCATGCAGCCAAACATCGAACTGTGTGAAGGGACCCCAATGGAGGAGTTAGGGCAAGGACTAAAGGAGCTGAAGGAAGAAGAACAATATCAACCAACCAGACCCCTCAAAGCTCCCAGGGACTAAACCACCAACCAAAGAGTACATATGGGGAGACCCATGGCTCTAGCTGGATATGCAGCAGAGGATGGCCTTATGGGACATTGCTAGGAGGGGAGTCCCTTGGTCCTGTGAAGGCTTGATGACCCAGGGTAGGGGAATGTTAGGGTGCTGTGGCCGGAGTGGGTGGGCATTTAGGGGAGCACTCTTATAGAGGGAGGAGGGAGTGGGAGGGGATAGGGTGTTTGTGGAGGGGAAACTGGGAAGGGGGATAACGTTTGAAATATAAATAAGTAAGATAACCAATAAACAAAGAAATGTTCTACAGTGGGGAGAGGGAAACTTGTGGAGCTAATCTCCAGCAGAAAGGCAGGGCGTCAGGTAGGGATGACCCATAATTGTTCCTGTCTGAAACTGCAGGGATAAAAATGGAGAAGACCCTGATGAAAAGGAGGTCCAGCAACAGGCCCAAAGTGGGATCTAGCTCAAAGGGAGACCCCAAGGCCTGACAGTATTACTTAGGCTATAGAGTGCTTGCAAAAAGGAACTACGATGATGCCTCTCCCCAAAGACCCAACAAGCATATATAAGAGCATATATATGTTACATATAAGCATATATAACAAAAGAGTCAGATGCAGATATTTATACCCAACCACTGCTGACCCCTGTGGTTGAATTAGGGAAAAGCTAGAAGAAGTTGAGGAGGAGGGTGACCCTGTAGGAGGACCAGCAGTTCAATGAATCTGGACCCCAAGATCTCTCAGATACTGGACCACCAACCAGGCAGCATACACCAGCTGATATGAGGCCCCCACACATATAGAACAGAGGACTGCTCGGTCTGGGTTCAGTCAGAAAATGCACCTAATGCTAAAGAGACTGGAGGCCCTAGGGTGTGTTGAAGTCTGGTGGGGTGGGGGTTGGGGGTAAGGGGTGGGGACATCCTCATGGACATGGGGGAGGAGTTATGGGATGTGAAATAGTCAGAGGGTAGACCAGGAAGGGGATAAAATCTGGAGTTTAAAAATCCAAAGAGATTAAATAATTTTTTTTAAATAGGCACTGTGAAAATCCTACTTCAAAAGACATAGGAGAAACATGCAAGATCGCAAGTTGGGTGTGAGGAACAAATCACGCAGAGAAGGTTGGCTTTTTGTTTTTTGTTTTTATGTTGCCTTTAGGTCTTTCTTCATGGTGGTTCACACAACCTTTGGAAATAGCATCCAGAAACTGTTTAGTTCTCATAAAATGATGAGCATTTTGGCGCATACTGGGTACTCATAGAACACTAGATCACTACTAGATCACTAATTATTAGTTCTGGCTAGTGAAAACATGTTATCAAGAAACCTATGGTAGGCATGATAAAAATGTGAAGAATGAGTCAATGAGTAAAAAAAACTCTTGTTATTTCTAGAGAAGATCTTTTTTTTTTTTTTTTTGAGACAGGGTTTCTCTGTGTGGCCCTGGCTGTCCTGGATCTCACTCTGTAGACCAGGCTAGCCTCGAACTCAGAAATCCGCCTGCCTCTGCCTCCCAAGTGCTGGGATTAAAGGCAATCTTTTAAATAGTAGGTGGCTACACAATATTGACAGCAAGTAAAAGTTTACTGAGATTCTTTGCCAAATCTTCAATCATATCAGAATGAATTTAAACTTAATATGGTTCTCTGATATGTGTGTTCATGTCTGCCTGTGCGCATGTTTACTTTCCTTTATTTCTTCTGGTCTCATATTTCTTTAGTCAGCTCCCCATGATAAGGAAATGCTTCCACTGGTGGAAAATTGAATCAGAAAAATGAGTTTCATTCAAGTTCTTTATATCTGTCTTAGAGTCCTGCTCTTAGTGTGGGGCAGTGGACTGTTCTGGTAGTCTGGGCCCAGTCAAGTTATAGGCCTGGAACCCCGGAGCACCCAATGAGCAATCTTGTTCACAAGGGATGGCAGGAGTTTGGTGGTAGCTCCTGGGACCTTGGCTCAGGTTTCAGCCCCAACACCCCAATGGCCCCAGCAGGAGAGGTGTGTAATATTGGTCAAGCCCTCTTACACGCAAATAAAGATTCTCAGCCCAAACCAATGAGAGATAACTACTGTCGAAATCTGAATGACCCCCAAAACTGTATATATATCCTATCCAGGGAAGTAAAAGCGCACAAAAGATATACTCCGTTGTTTCATTCCAAGAGCTGTAATATTTGGGAAGAGCTCTGCTCTTCCAAAACACAACCTGAAGCTGTGCCTCACTTCTCACTGGCTAGTGGGCCGACAAGCCCAGTCCAACCTGACTCAGAGCAGGGCAGTGCGGAGAAATTGAGCGGCCTGGAAGACTCAGCAGAGATGGCTCAACCCATGCTCACTCGATTCCCTTCACTAGGACTCCTGTACCATGCCTGCTGGAGATCTCCATGGAAAGCCTCTGGCATTCAGGCCCACAATTAGAAATGACACAGTTTCTCTGGCTGGTTGTATATTTTAGAGGCTCAGTCGCTCTTAAGAGGGAAAACTTACCTTTCTTCTATAGCACATGGAGGAGTGGACCCTTGAAGGTAGTAGCTGACCGTTGGTTATGGCAATGTTTCTTGGTCCACTATGAAATGACAAACATTGACCACAGACTTCTCAGTATTGTTATGCCTATTTCCTATGATTAAATGAATGTTGTGATTCTGTGAGCAATATATATATATATATTTAGTTCTTCTGTGTCTGTCATTAATAATGGTCCCAGAAAGCTTGGTCATAGCAATGCAAAATTAGCCAACACAATTGAAGCCATGAGTGAAACTATTCTTACAGGTCTGACCCTGTTGTAGAACATGTGTTGTGGTTTGTGGTGGATTTTGGGAGACTGTGCAGAGGTAAGATACAAAGGATGGCCCTTGTGGAAGGTCAGTATATTGAAATGCTAGTACAAATCTGAACAGTGGAGCCTCTGTGAGATTTCATCTGAAATCTTCAGATGAAAATGGCCCTTCTTGGGAACTGAGGAGAGGAATTCATCTTTCCTTTTTGAGGAACAACAAAAAACTCTGGCAAGATTCTAACCATGTTCTGAAATTTTGAGTGGGGATAAAGTCAAAGCAGTAGAGTAATTTAATTGTCAGAGGAAATTTCAAGACTGTACAGCATTTAGGCTGCGACTGGTGATGAGGAGGGTGATGGATGCCTATGCTGGGCTATGTTTCTGTACTCTAAGCCCTGATCCCTGGGCTGGTACTGCTGTCATTAAGGTGGATGTTACCCCCCACCCCCAGTTAATATAATCAAGATAATACCACAGAGGCTAAATTAAACTAAGTAATCTCTTACAGATGATCTGGGAGGTTATCTCTTAGGTGATTCCTGATCCTGTTGAATGGACAATCAAAACTAGACACCCCAGATCTACTCCTGTTCATCTTGACACACAAATACATCAACTTTGTTCCATAACCTTCTACCTGTTATCTTCGTGGTCTCATGGGAAATAAGCCCAAGGAGAAATACAAATCATTTAAAAGTCCAAAGTCTCTTTTTTTCAGTGCCCTTACAAATAGTACTTACTTTCAAAAATCAATAAAATAGATCAACAAGGTCTTATATAATAAACTAGATGATGTACTGCCAGTATTCAAGGGAACAGAATAAATGTTTGTATTTCAAAAGAAAAAAGTTGAAATATAACAAGAAATAACTGGTCCAGTGCAAAATATTAAATACTGCAGGTCCATGTCTGGTATCCGGGATTCATAATGGAATCTTTTTTTTTTTTTTTTTTTGAGGCAGGGTTTCTCTGTGTAGCTTTGACTGTCCTGGAACTCACTATGTAGACCAGGCTGGCCTCGAACTCAGAAATCTGCCTGCCTCTGCCACCACTGCCCAGCTCATAATGGAATCTTATGAGTACCAACAAAATTAAGTAGCTTTTAAATATTCTTGTTCATGGCCATAGGTTAGTGCTCATGTCAACCTCAATAAAAAAGATTTTGTATTTAGTAGATGACAGTCACTGAAGTTGTACAAGTGGTCATATTAATGAGAATGAAGGAGAGGCCACTGTGCTTGAACAAAGTAATAGCAATTGTATGGTCTCAGTTCAGAGTTCAGTGTGATAGAAATCTTCAGGAGTTGCCTTGGCTCAAGACTCCACTGTCTTTGTTAGAGACAGTATCGTTGTCAAGGATGTGGACCCAGCAGCAATGACCAGGGATGACTGCAGTGAAGTTCTCCAAAGAAGATCAGAAGGAAAGCCATCTGAAAGATCTGGAATATTCTCAGGCTTCCAACTAGATCCAGGAGGTCTTGAAAGGCCATTGAGGCTCAATGACTCTCTCCAATGGGAAGCAGAAGTGCTTATACTTATGCAAGTATAAACATTTAAACAAATTCTGTTTTATAGTAGCGCACTAACTAGGGTTGACTTTGAGCTCTTCTTAATGTGCCCTTTCTTACTTCATAACAGAGTCATAGACTGCAATCAGTAGCATTGTTAGCATAATGGGAAGGGCTGGCTTTTCTACCAAGAAATGAAAAAAAAATCTGTGGATATTTTTTTTCCTCTGTAATCCAGTCTATTAAACATTTACTTTCAGAGAAATTTTGTGAAGCAAGCCCCATGGTCAGTTCTGGAAAGTAATGAGCAAACTCCCAGAAAATTAGCCAGAGTGACTCTGTCCCACAGCATGTTGCCTTTCATAGAATTTACCAGGAGCTACACTGGAGTACTTTTTCTTGGAAGTATTTTGCTTAATCTTGAATTCGTTTAATAGAGTTAATGAAAACAATCTGGAAGCTAATGCAAATGGATTATGGTGCAATTATCCACCTTTGCCACCTGAACTAGTTTATATCAATTAATTTCTTCTGTAAACATTATTTAAAGTTGTGGGAGAATGGACAAATGAAGTGCTTTAAAGGCTTTCCAGTGCAAAGCTCATGTAGACATCTGATGCTTCAGATGGCAAGTGTGAGGGTTTCTTGTTGTCTAATGTCAGGACTGCCATAAGTGAACGAAACCTGTTAGAGATTTTACAGTTCAGTGACTAATACAGAGGCACATAAAGATTATATTCAGCTATGATAAATTAATCTCTCTGTGCATGATACACATATATTCGTATATACATATACATGTGAATGAATTTTCTGGAAAGAAGCTCTTACAACAAAGGGAAATTGACTGTTTAGAATGTCAATAATGTGGAGAGGTGTGGCTTCCTCCCTTCTCTGCCTGAATACTAGCTTGCGGGCTAAAGTCGAAACCGAAAGCTGGGATGCATCTTCTGCTGGAAGTCCCGCCTCCAGAGACTCTAGAAGACTTGCTGATTGGTCCTGGTTGCTGGCAGACTCGTGGGAGGGGTTTTGCCTTACCTGCTTGGGTCTTTGTCTTTGGTAAGGAGATCACTAAAGTGGATCATGGCTGAATAGATGGATGGCTCCTGGCCAATGTTTGGACCTGTCCTTTGGGATAAGGTATTGGGATTAGGTATTATTTATTAGATATTATAGAAATTATTATGGATTACAGGGGTATTGGCTCCTGCCTTATGGGACCCAATTATTTATGTGGCTGCTGGCAGCAACAGAGAGGAAGGGCTGTTGCAGCAACAGAGCTCTGTCACTCCAGGCTGCACATTATACGCATTTACTGTCCTCACTATATATGACCCAACATTTCTGAGATGACTAAAGCACTGGGAATATAGAAACAGAGCCCCATTTTCCAACAACCAAAAGGCCGAGACTGCCGCCAGGTAGCATCTGAAAGCCAACAGATAAGATTTTTCCACTTTTCTATGACCTGTCTATCTGATGCAAAGTTTCCTGATTTATGATTTTCTTCTTTTTGTTAATATACAAGCCCAGAAAATGGTTACCAGATATTAACATCAGATTTGGCTTAAGGTCTATGGTCCTGGGATCATGCCACTCATATTTGTGTCCAGAGTGCTGTGGATTTAGTCTAATGCTTCTTATGTTAATTTGGTCCCCAAAATTCCATGAGAATCCATACAACCACGTGTAAGAAGCTGAGGGACCTTTCCCCCAGTTGGTTTTAAATAAAGTTTGTTGGAAGCCAACAGCTAGACAGAGGCAGGATGTTAGGATTCCTGGGAAAGGGACTGAGGAAGTAGGGAGAAGAGAGATATTTGCCATGCCTGAGATGACTAATCCAGCTCAGACAGTCAACAGTTCCTCCAGGACTGGAGAGAGGATTGAAAAGAATAAAGACATTTAGACAACATGTTAGTGTAACCCCAGCCAGGTCTGAGGCTGAGAGCAAGTTAAATTTTTTCCATTCTGCTTTTATGTTAATCTGGGTACATGCTAAGAAGACAGTCAGTCCTTAGGGCATAAACAAAGTAGTCAAGGAACATTCAGGGCAAAAATCAAGAGAATAACCAAATCCTGTGGTCAGTATGTTTAGGGGCTCATCTGTATGATCCAGATACAAGGAATACGATACATTCCTTGGCTGTATTTGCCTTGAGCCTACTTCATTGTTCCAGCCCATCATCAAATTCCTGCCAAATTCCTAGAAGCAGCCCCAAAAGCTCTCCACACTGAGAAGTTCCAGCCAGAGAAGGTAGCTTTCATGTATATGCTGGAGAACTCAGCCTGAGAGTGCTGCAGTTCTGGGTCTGCCTGAGCCAAGATGGAATATCAGTTTTAGGAAGTAATAACTCAGGAATATCAGAGGGGAGTGTTTTAACCATGTGGGGATTTGGAAGTGGACCAAACATTGAGCTGTTTAAGACATTTTAAAGTATAAAGCTGTGTGTATGTGTGTGTGTGTGTGCATGTGTGTGTATGTGTGTATATGTGTGTGTATGTCTTTCATTTGAGAACCCAGAACATTGGCGTGGGTAGCAAGGAGCACTGCTGTCACCACAGGGTTCAATCTGAATAGTTTCATTTGACTTCTGTTGCAGAGTGCTTCTTCCATTATCCCCCTGAAAAGAGATGTTCTTGCATTTACACATGAATAATATTTATAACACAGTACATATACTGACATAATATTACTTTATTTTCATGATACCTGTTAGATATGGTTTATCTCTTTCTTCACTCTGAAGTAATCCTACCAATATCCTCTATGAACATGCCTTTTTAAAATTAATTTTTCATAGAATATATTTTGGTCATTTTTTCATCCTCTAACTCTTCCTATATCCTTATCACCTTCCAAGCCACCCAACATCATCATCATCTTTCTCTCTCTCAAAAAAAGCAAATAAACCAAACAAAAACTACCCCCCCCCCAAAAAAAAAATTTCTGAACAGTGGCAAGAGTGTTAGCTCAACTTCTGAGAACACTGGTTGCTCTTCCAGAGAACCTGGATTCCATCCCTATGTGGTTTCTCACAATCTTGTAACACCAGTTCCTGGGTATGTGTTGCCTTTTTTCAGCCCCTCATAGCATCAGACACACAAGTAACACACAGACCCCATGCATAAAAATACCCATACACATAAAATAAAAATATTGAAAAATTCTTTCAAATCAAAACAAACAAAAATGCAATATGATTGTCAATACCACCACCACCACCACCACCACCACCACCACCACCACCACCACCACCAAAAAAAGCCTCAGAAAATGAAACAAATCCTGCCTTCATCACAAACACACAAGTTTGTGTTAAGTCCACTTAAAAAATACTTGGTGGTAGTAGCATATGACTTATTTCCTTATTTTGTTACCTAATCAGTTAGTAGTACTTAGGAATGAGATCCTCAATAGTTTATTCAATCCCAAGTGTTTATCCCTATATACATGTGAGTAACTCTAAATGGACTCAATAGTTTTCACATATGTACATGTGTGTGTTTGCGTGTATTAATATGAATGTATGGCCGGGTGGTGGTGGCTCATGCCTTTAATCCCAGCACTTGGGAGGCAGAGGCAGGCGAATTTCTGAGTTCGAGGCCAGCCTGGTCTACAGAGTGAGTTCCAGGACAGCCAAAGCTATACAGAGAAACCCTGTCTCGAAAAACCAAAAAAAAAAA
>JADRCC010565670.1:5152-20070 GCA_019843855.1 Hylomyscus alleni
GAGAGAGAGAGAGAGAGAGAGAGAGAGAGAGAGAGAGAGAGAGAGAGGACCGTGGACCGTTACACTTAACAGGGAGCAGTTAGGATGAAAAGCAAGATAAATGCATGTGAGTCCAGGAAGAAGAAATCATGGATTAAATGAATATAAGGAGGGAAAAAATAAAAACTAACAGGATGCTATAATAACCACGAGTCCCTTTCTGAAAAAGAAACAAACAAGGAGCAAAGAAGCTTATTTATTGGGGGGAAATGAGATGTGTTTCTTCTTTACCATGACCAAAATCATGACCCAGAAGAAAGGCACACTGGATATCTCAAACCTTTCATGAATGTAGTCTATGTGAACTATCAACAAGTTTTATCATAACAAGCTAGCACTATAGGAAGACATCTACAGCTGCAGGAAATGATTGCCTGTTTGTGATGATGGAAAGAACACAGAAGATGGAAAGAAACTGAGGAAGTGACAAGCAGAGACTGGAGAGATGAGAAATTTATTTAATAAGGATGATGGCTACCATCTCTCACTGTCTGTGTCTAGAATCAATGTCTGCCCAGAGACCCCAGAGATGGGAAGGTGACTGGAGTAATTCCAAGCACTGACACAAGCGTGTGGTAATACTGTAAGAGATTTGTCCTGAAAGTAGGGTATGTGGCTCCTCTTTGGGGTAAATAGTATCAATAGAAAGAGAAATGAGGTCAAAATCAGACTCACAAAGAATGACACATGAGAGAGATAAAAGCACACCCCCAACACATCTGTAACTTCTTTGGGTGTTAGTAAAATTGGGTTCAACTTCATGGTGCCTGGATCCCTGCAGACTCTGCTAACTGTCTGTTTTCTTCTCTTTTCCTCCAATCCCTCCAGGTATCAGTTTTCTCAGTTTTCAAACTGGGGCTAAGAATGCCCAACCTAATTGTTACAAGAACAACAAAGCAGACCAGGAAATGACCCAGATTACTGTCTGTCACAGAAGGAATGCATAGCCATAGTATTTCACTGAGAACTCTATTTAACTGAAAATTATATATAATCTGTATAAAATTATCATAAGACAATAAGAAAGGGCCTATTAGTGTGAACGTTGGAGAGACAATCATTAGCACTCATATTTGGCTTCTTACACAGCAGAGGAAAGAAAAGCAGCCTAACTCCAAGCCTTGCTAAGGAAAAGATTGGTAGAGTGACAACTGGAAGGTGTGCTTAGGGGAGAGGCCGTGGGTAGGCAGTTCTTCTATGACCTTCAGCCATATCCTTCAAGGTTCCTCAATCAGTCTAAGACTGTAAGTGGAAACTCTTCCTCTAAAGCAGATTCCTGGCTTTCCAAAAAACTGGTGAGATGATAATCTGACCTGTTTACCCTAAAAAGGGAAAACTATTCAATTTGAAGACTACATTATTGGTGCCTATAAGGACCATTTTCTTGGGAAATATGGGGAGGAATATAGTATAACATAACATGGAATCTTCCCCTGGGTAAGATTCAGTTAATGGTCATGTTGCCTCTGCTCAGCTTAGTGACCTCTGAGAAGTCATACAAGTATTTTGGTCTTCAAGGGTTTATACTTATAGTCAGTCATTAAAAAATATAAACATTTGTCCTTTATAACAATACAGATGGACCTGAGGGTTTTCTGTTAACCAAAATGAGCAAGACACAGAGATATAAAGGCTATTTGAATATGAAATACCCCCTACACACACACACACACACACACACACACAAGCTCAGATGATATATAGCTGTTAGCCAGCATGGGCCAAGCTTCTAGAGCCTTCAATGGGTATGGTCTAGCTTTAAGAAGTGGGTCAAAGAGGTATGTCCTCAGGGATATAGTATCCTTGACTCCTTCCTGCCATAATCTCTGATTCCTGTTCACCATGAAGTAAACAGCTTTTCCACCACATGATCTGGCCACCACGATGTTCTTCCCAAGCACTTAGGACAACTGATGATAGAGCAAGATCTTTGAGACCATGAGCCACAACATGTTTTTCTTCCCTGAGTTTTCTGACAAGCATTTTGTCATTACAGTGTAAAAAGTTACTAAAGAGAACTGTATGATTTCACCCATTGTGGATCTAAAATAAATTTGCTTAATAGAAGTAGATGACAGAACAGCTGTTCCCAGAGACTTTGGAGGGAAAGGGGAGGAGAGAAAAGGGGAGGGGAGAAAGGGAAAGGGAAGGAGAGGGGAGGGTAAGGGAGGGTACGAGAAAATGGGGAAGGGGGGAAAGTTTCATCAGCAGGTGTAAAAGTAAAAACATATAGTCACTATAGTTACCAATAACATATTCTTCAAATTGAACAGAAGAGATGGACTTCTTTTTGCTATAGATCATCTTAAATGCTGTATCAAAAATGTTAAATATATTATGAAAATTATTTAGAAAACAGTTATTTTTAAAGATATAAACACATGCCTCCTTCTTGGCTCATTAGGCTCTTTGTGGTGTGCTCTTTCAGAGTTCTTAATCATTTTGTGGGTAATGAATCCTTTCAACTGCCATCTACAACAGGATGAACTAATCAAAGTATATATATTTATTTATGTTCATGAAAAACAATACAGAACATAATAATTTTAGTAAAATGCAATCCCAAAATGTTTGAATGTGAGGTCAAGATATAAGTAACTCCTTAAAAAATGTTTGAAAAATAAGAATTAGTAGCAGTTCTGGTAACAACATAATTTCATAATGACTTCAAGTATTTCTACTGGGATATAATATCTAATATTTATTTTTGAATTTTCCAAAGTTCTTACTGTTATGAGTTTCTGTTTTATTTCATAGTGATCAGGAAAGGTATTTTATATGATATTAATCTTAAAGTTATTACTTATCTTACACATTGTTATCTACAAGAGAAAAATTTGTATAAGGTGATAGATATTATCTTAACTAGGGTTTCATTGCTGTGAAGAGACACCTTGACTAATGGAATTCTTATAAAAGAAAACATTTAAGTGGGGCTGGCTTCATGTTTTAGAGGTTTATCCATTATCATCATGGTAAGAAACATGTCAACACCCAGGCAGTCATGATGCTGGAGGAGGAGCTGAGAGTTCTACATCATGATCTGCAGGAAGTAGGAGGGACACTTCTTAGCTTGTGCATATAAAACCTCAAAGCCCACTTCCACAATGACATACTTCCATCAACAAGGCTTCATCTCCTAATCGTGCCACTCCTTGTGGCCACACATTCAAACACATGAATCTATGGGACCATACCTATTCAAACCACCACAGATATGCTAATTATCCTGATTTGACTGTTACTTAATATGTACATTTGCCAAACAATGTCACATAAGTATATACTATTAATTAATGTCAGTTAAAAGTCATTTTTAAGAGATTCAGCCAGACCAATGTTCTTCCACATCAGCTCTGAGGAAAGACTTTAGCCTCAGTAATTTGGCAGAGTGCACAGTTTTTCCCAAGTATAGTCAAGGGTGTGGGAAATCCTGATGGCAACCTAAGACAACCAGAACTTGTCTTCCACCCTTTGTCCTAATGATCCTCTAATACTGCGATTGGTGAAAATTCTTATCATTAAAGAGTCTGGAATCTAATTTAGTTTAACATTAAAGCAAGGCAGTTCTAAGATCTAACATGCATTGGCTCTCCTAGCTTCTATTTTAATATCTACTGTACCTCTCTCTATCTTGTACTCTCTTTTTGTTTATTTAGAACAGTTCTTTCCTTTTTTCAAATGTAAATTGATTTATTTTATGTAATGCATGCCTCTGGCTGCTTCAATGTCCCTTCCAAAGGAGAATTTCAAACCTATGAACTTATGCATTGAGTTATATATTATTGTAAATTAATTGCTTTTCACTTGTAGCTAGGGCATTTTAGTTATGAACATGTTTAAATTACGGATTGTGTGAACTTTGGGTTAGGGTACAAGTTTCTACAGTTTATAGGTAGACTGCTTTTCAAAGACCATATTTTAAAGATTCCCAAGACAGAAATCAAAGAAGACATCAGAAAATGGAAAGATCGCCCATGCTCATGGATTGGTAGGATTAACAGTAAAAATGACCATCCTACCAAAAGCAATCTACAGATTCAATGCAACCTCCATCAAAATTCCAACACAATTCTTCAAAGACATGGAGAGAGCAATACCCAATTTCATATGGAAAAACAAAAAACACAGGATAGCAAAAACAATTCTTAGCAATAAAAGAACTTCTGGGGAAATCACTATCCCTGACCTCAAGTTGTACTACAGAGCAATAGTGATAATAACAGCATGGTATTAGTACAGAGACAGAGAGGTCAATCAATGGAATAGAATTGAAGATCCAGAAATGAAACCACACACTTGCATACACTTGATCTTTGACAAAGAAGCCAAAAATATTCAATGAAAAAAGAAAGCATCTTTCCACAATAGAAGAATGGATACAGAAAATGTGGTTCATTTACACAATGGAATAGTATTCAGCTATTAAGAACAAGGACATCAAAAGTTTTGCAGGCAAATGGATGGAACTAGAAAATATCCTGAATGAGCTAACTCAGACTCAAAAGGACGTACATGGCATATATTCACTAATAAGTGGATATTAGCCCAAAAAGTACAGAATAACTATGATACAATCCATAGCCAGCTGCCTTATAAATACATAGATTGGTGCAGCTCCCAGCCCTTGTTACTTCGGTTTACTTTAGTTACTAGAGAAAACTACAAATGATCAGAGTGCAGTGAAAAAGTCCTTCTAATGTGTCCAGATCCAAATGGCACATTTATAATAAAACCCTTGTACATAAGGCTCAAAGACCATTGTGGAAGAAGGAGTGGAAAGATTATAAGAAGTAGAAGACATGGGAGACAGCTGTGAAACGGTGTCATCTGGACATGACAGGGATGCTACACCCATGAACTCCCAACAGTATAGTTGCCTGCACAAGAACACACCAGCCAATGTTCCAGCTGGATAGAGGAAAGACACACAAGAACCCAGGCCTCCTTGAAGACCTACAGGAAGCCAATAGGATGTGTGCCCTAACAGATTGCCCATACCTAAATGGTCAGCCCTGCCCCCAAGTATACATGAGCAGCACTAAACTCTCCTCCATATAGTATGTACATGTTGAGCTTTAATCATTAGAATTCACATTTTTTTAAAAAAAATTATAGGAATAATGTTGAATATTTTTTAATCCCAATGGTAGCAAGGAGGAGTCGGGGAAAGGCTTTGGCCTTACAGTTTTCTGCTTAGGCAGCCTAGCCTACCTGGTAAGTTTCAGGCCAATGGGAGATTATCTTTTAAAAAAAAGGAGATGTCACCTGGGGAACAATACCTATTTTGTCTTCTGGCCTGCAGAACATACGCACATGCACACACACACACACACACACACACACACACACACATCTCCCTATACAAACATGAATACACACAAAATAAATACAGGTAAATAACTAAGAGTCTTTTCCATCTCTAGGCTAAGCATAAACTCATATATGAAGATAAAGACATAAATGATAGTAGAATATAAATCAAGTCAAAAGATTTCTGTATGGTCTGCAATGACACTTTCTCTTGCTGATATTTTCAATTTCTACAACAAAAATGGCTGTTTTGCTTTTGAACAAATAACAGATAATAATTTTAAATAGACCCTGTTCTAATGGGTCTGAAAGTTTGAAAGCCACTTGGTGTAATGTTCTGGTGTCTTTCTCCACTCTGAAATTATCTAGCTCCCAACTTTCTACTTCATCTCTTGCTGAAGACCAACTCCAGAGGGAAATCAAACAGTTTTGTGTTCAGCCTTCTGCCCTTAAGTGTAAAGTTGATAGTACTTTTAAGCACTAATGATAATGTGGGTGCTGGTCTTCCCTGTCCCCCAACCCAACAAACAGCTATTCAGGGCTTGAAAAACCAAAGGACATTGCAAGAAATACTAGGAGATGGCACCAGCGACATCCAGAGCTACCATCAACTAAGCAGGATGCAGGCAGGAAGCATTAACTGTGCTGTTTGTCAGTAACCAAGAAGATTGTCTTTCTGTTGCTATTTCTCTACTCCTCGTTCCTGCTGTAGAGTGCTGCAGTGAGCTTCTGTTCTTGATGGTCCTTTCTCATCTATTTTACTACCAAAGAGGGAAGTGAAAATATCTTTCAAGAAACACAGAAACTTTTGAGAGAACCGGAGAGGTATGTCATATGCAGACCCCCCCCCAAAAAAATAATATGTGCTTGGTGACTGCCTATATTTCTCAAGGAAAATAACCTAGACTGTGTGTAATCCTACAGGACTCCATCAATGCCACTCTCTACCTCTGGAAACCATAACTACAGAAGAAGCACTAAAGCTGTGCATAGCTTAAAGGATGGGTGTGTCACTGACTTACTCTTTGGGAAAAGTCTAAGTAGCATCTTCATGCTTTGTCCTATATGAAAGACATGGGGGATACCCCAGCATAGAAATGTTTTCAGTAGTTACATCTGCCTCTTAAGTTTTTTTTTTTTTTTAACTTTGTTTTGTTTTCTTCCTTTCTTGACATAGAGCCCGGGTTGGCCTGGAACTTATGAGTCCCCTCCTCCTCTTCCTGAACACACTTGCCTCTATTTTGTTTCCTGCTCTTCTCAGTGTGCACACTAAGGACTTCAAATAGCTGTTAACCATTGTGATCTTATTCAGGTGTCTGAGCTATTGTCCTTCCTTTAAGAAAGAAAATCTGGGTCTGTCTCTTCTCTCAGGTAAGTTGTCTCTGAGAGCTAACAAAGAACTGCTCCATTATGAGTAGGGAGAAAAGAAAAAGAGTTTTTTTTGAATGGTAATATTAAATATCATTTCGTCTAATACATGATAATAAAACCTATTTAGCCAATTCACTGTGTATTAATGCCCAATGACACTTTGTCTAGGGAAGCCTCAAAGCAAATGTCACAATTATTAGCAAACTCTCAAGAAAAAGGAAAAAAAAAAAACCTTGTCCTTCTTCTGTACCTCCACAGTAGAGGTCACTGACAGGAGACTCAAATAATACCTTCAAAGGATCCTGAGAAACTGAAGACCTGGGTATGAGCAGTGGGACTACCAGAAAGGTAAGGACTCACTAACAGAAGTGGGGGTGTGCCATCAAAGGGTCAGAGCATCATCATCCTCAGCCACTGCGATGTTCTGGGACTTCGACCAGATGATCTGTTCTTGCTTTGTGGCAAATTATGCAAGTCAGTGAAATAGAGAACTAAGCCTTCCTTTTGGAGTCTGATAGACCCAATGCACTCCAATTAAGAGCACATCAATCCCATGGCTGTCCTCCAACAACCAGCAGGCAATACTGTGCTGCTTTGTGGGAGAGCTTTTCTGTCATCCGTCCTAGGGACCGCTATTATTCATCAAAAGGTGATGTACAAATTATGTTTTTGGTTTGCTATGCAAACAACAAACTTGTGACATTTACATCTAAGAAAGACTTTTGACTGTGTGATGGGAGTGCAATAAATACCTTGAGATTCGGCCTTTACTAAATAACAGCCCTCCAGGATCCTACAGAGATGGTCATCTCACCTGGTTAGAAAGCTATTTATCGGCTCCCTAAACTACCTGCATGCCTTCTAGTGCAAAGAGCTCTGGTTTCCTGGATCTCTGCTGTATTTGACAACAGCTAACATGCTCAGCCATCTATTTCTTTTGTATTACCTTCCTTCCTTCTGAGCAGCTCTGTTAGCTTTACCCCATCACAGGGATTAACAATGTCCCCCCACCCCCATCATTTTTATCAAGTGTCCAGGCAATGCTTAGGTGAAACCCAGGGCCTCCCACATGTTAGGCATGCACTTTACCACTGAGCTATATTCCCAGGCTAATACTTAGATTTTAGTCAATTGTCTTTTGTCTCCAGCAGCTCTTTACTTGAGCCAGAACCATGCCTTGAAGCCACAGGGAGCTTCCAGGCGTTTAGGCCAAAGCAAAGAGTGCTGCATGTTTCCATGATTGGGGAAATGATTAAAATGAGTAAGATCTGAAGATACAGGAGGCTTTCCCTTCAATGCTGGTTTGAAGAGAACTTTCATAGCACCAGCTGCAGTCAGGAAACTACTACTTCCAAGCACGAAGACTTTATAAAGAAGCCAGACGAAGCAGATCTACATAGCACCTTCCTGACAGGCAATGTCCTCGAGGTGACCTCTTGACAAGAGCGTAGATACCTGAGAGTAGCCTGCCTCACTGTGAGACTGCTCTGTATTGTGATTTTTAAAAGGAAACATATTTGCTTTAAATGTCTATGGTCCCACAAAGCTCTGGGTTCCTCCATCCTGCCCCAACCATTTGTCAGGACATCTTCATTCCATCCCTAGTTTCCCTGGAGCATCCCATAGCAGGTCCATGATCTCTTAGGCTTTGGGAAGGCTCTGTCTGACTTCAAATTGTTCTTCTTTACCAGTGGTGATGCCCATGGAGACTCGTTTTCATCTCACATGAAATGCACAATCAGTTGTGGGAAATGACTGCTGTTTCCTCTGTGCAGGGAGCTTGCAGGCTTTCTAGGGCTTCTAAGTCACACTGTGTTAGAATATGGGGGTTTTGTCCTGAAGAAGTAACATTTTCACAGTTACAGTAAAACTTATCTCTCACTGGCCAGACAGAGGGACAGACATGGATGTTGCTTGTCTCACCGAAGCTGCACTATGTCCTTTCCCAAACCAAGATCAGATCGTGTCACTCTGGATGACAACCACTCAATGTATTTACATTGATTGCAAGATAAAAATCTGTAGCATATTCTACAGACATTTACTTGACCTTATCTCTGTTTACTTTCTCTGCATCATGTTTCACTCTGCTTTCCACCTATGGTAGTCATACCGCAGTATGCACTTGTTCCTCCTTTCTAGACAGAGGAATTGACTTTGCTGGTCATTTGCTTGACTTAGTATTTCATGTTCACCCCTCCTGATTTCTCTCCACATCTAAGTCTCCTGCCTCCTCTCCTCCACCTGTCTTTACCTCTGGTCACTGAGTGCATATAAAATCAGGAACAGCAGAGAGGAATGTGCATGCCCTTGGGTGGGAGTTCTTCAGCTTAGGATCAAATTGTAATATCAATTAACCTCTAGTCAAGACTTCATTACCAATTACTAATCACTTTGAAGAGTCCACCAATAATGAATACTTCTGATATTCATATCAAGAGAATGGAATAAGGGAAGAGAATGTACTGAATCAGGTTTCAATTTGCTTCTCAGCCCAGTTGAAGAAAGGGTAAGCCATCCCTCTACTACATTTTAAAAACTAACCCCAACAAATTCAAGTTACAGACTAGTTTCATAGGAAGGGCTTCTGCCTGAGTGTCCAGCTAACTGCAGGCAATGGAATAAGGTTATAAGCCCCACGTAAACTACTCATTATTACATTTATACCTACTTGTGGCATGTAGATGTCGCCCTTTGCATATGGCCATCTGGGATCTGTGAGAGGTACAGTCCATCTCCATTCACAATGGAAGAAAACCTTGTCACTGGGGCTTCACCCAAGACACTGGGCATAAATCAGATTAGGAAGCCTTTGAGTTAGACATAGTGCAGCTTTGGTGAGAGAGACAACATCCCTGTCTGTCCCTTTGTCTGACCAATGAGAGAGAGCTTTTGGTGCAACTGAAAATGTTACTTCCTCAGGACAAAGACACATATTCTAGCACAGTGTGACTTAGAACCCCTAGAAAGTCTGCAAGCTCACTGCACAGAGGAAACAACAGCCATTTCCCACAATTGATTGTGAAAGTGGCCAACATGTAGTGAGGACAAAGATGGGAGACTTAATATGGGATTTTAATGCATCTTGTCTTAATCTCTCTCGTTTTTGCCTCAATTCTACCTTTACTCCCATCACACAAACTCATATCTTTTGCCAAATTCAGCAAGGGCCTCCATGTAAATTAATCTCAATGACTGCTAATTGTCACCACCCCTCAGCAACAGTGGTGACTGCTACCCTGGCCCTCCATCCCGTAGAACTCTCCATGGACTTGAAACCCTGGATTGTTCTTCCTGCTAGGTCTGTCCTGTAAATGCTGGAGTGCCTGGAGACTCAGTTTTCTATATTTCTCTTTTTCTCTGTACTATCTTAACAGATCGTTTAATGCTCAAATGTGATCTCATTAAACATATAAAAATAACACAAACCTTAGCAAATACTTCTATCTTACATTTCTTTCTGAACTCTAGATGACTAAAGCCCCTTCCTCAGATGCCATGTCCCTGATCCCACAAGCCAGAGTGAGCATGTAAATCTGCCCCAAACTTGCATCTCGGAGCATTGCCATGCCAGGGTCATTTCCACTATTGCTTTTCCTCTGACTGGATTCAAGAACTCATCTGCTCACCCGCCTCTTCCTTGCACCAGTAACTAATCCACCAAACAGTTCAGATTCCTTTCCTCTGTTATCTTCTCTGCCTGCCACTGGAACACTCCAGCTATCATTCAAGTCTTAACATCTCTGGCTACCTTCACTCTGTTCTTTAGCATAATCTTTGGAAAATAAACTTTCCCAAACCAAGATCAGATCATGTCACTCTTGATGACAATCACCCAATGTATTTAAACAACTTGAAAGATTAAAAATCTATAGCATCGCACCATCCATTGGACTGAGCACAGGGTCTCCAGTGAAGAAGCTAGAGAAAGGACCCGAGGAGCTGATGGGTTGGTGGGCAGGGGAGTCAGGGAGGGAATAGGGTGTCTTTTGTTTTTTTGTTTTTGGAGGGGAAACCAGTAAAGGGGAGAACATTTGAAATGTAAATAAAGAAAATATCTAATAAAAAAAACTCTGTAGCATATTTTATAGACATTTGCATGACCTTAACTCTGTTTACTTTCTCTCCACAGGACGAACAACAATATGAACTAACTAGTACCCTCAGAGCTCCCAGGGAGTAAACCACCAACCAAAGAGTACACATGATGGAACTCATGCCTCCAGCTGCATATGTAGCAGAGGATGGCCTAGTCAGTCATCAGTGTGAGAAGAGGCCTTTGGTCCTGTGAAGGCTCTATGCCCCAGTGTGGAGGAATGCCAGAGCTAGGAAACAGAAAAGGATGGGTTAGTGGGCAGGGGAGTCGGGGAGGGAATAAGGTATTTTTTTTTGGAGGGGAAACCAGTAAAGGGGAGAACATTTGAAATGTAAATAAAGAAAATATCTAATAAAAAAACCTCTGTAGCATATTTTACAGACATTTACGTGACCTTATCTCTGTTTACATTTTCTCCATCGTGTTTCACTCACCACTGGTGGTCATGCCACCGTGTGATAATGAATGGTTCTATCTACCACAGGATCTTTGCAGACTGTTCATCTGATGGCACTATCTCCTTTGTGTTCTTATGGATCTTTGCAGACTGTTCACCTGATGGTACTATCTCCTTTGTGTTCTTACAGTATGCCCAGTAATTCTTCTCCTAGTTCAACGATCTTTTACTCAGAAACGATTTCTTTGATTTCTCATCTTCTTTGTCCATTGTTGCTTTGTTTTTTAAATTCAGAATGAGAATGTAGGATCTCTGCTGCTTTCTATGGGAAGAGGCAGTGGCCTGGACAGGTTGAAGGGAAAGTTCTTTAGAGTACTTGGAAGTTCGCCTTGGTACTAAACTTTTCAAAAGTCAAGTGGTGCATCTAAGTTAGGACCCCAGGCTGAGGAAAGACTCAAGCTGGCCATGACCTGCCCCAAAGGTACTGAACTGCAAACTTCCCCATGTGTCCTGGCAGCCAAAGCTAGTTGGGAAGGATAAAAAAAAATCTAGAAGAGAAGGATATGGTGGCCAGAGCATGTCCCCGATGGTTCCTTGTATCCTGTTCTCCATATTGCCCAGCTGCTCCCCCAGGCAACTGATAAGCTCAGGAAGTTCCCTCAACCAACAGCATCCAAAGCTTTCCCAGCTCCTGCACCTCCTCTCCCAGTCTCCTAGCCTCTAGAGTCTCAGTGAAGGTACCACTGGGAACATCAGGGATGGCAATAGCTCTGGAGGTTTCTGAGTGGCTAAGATGGGAGGCCGGCAGTAGCATAGCACATTACATATACCCAGTGGCCTTCATATCCTGTTGTTTACTGGGCATATAGACTTCCCTTCGTAAGATATGGGTGGGATAAGCATCCAGCCCACTCAGCCAATGCTCTGCCTCAAATGCCGACTCAGCCCTGGCTGTGTCAGAATACAGAACATCCTGGAAGAAGTTGGGCTCTCTTAGTGCAGTCATGACTGTGATTCGCACTTGTGCTCATGTAGGTTTGTAGAAATGGGCAATTTCCCCCTTGCTGACCTCTAGCCCCCTCTTAGGCTTGCCACTCAAACCCTCTCTGCTGGCGAATGCTTTTCAGGGAGTGAATGTGGCGTGGCTTATCTGTGATTTCAGATGTTTTAGAGTCAACCTTGCAGCAGACGGACCACACTAGTGTCTGAGACATAGAACAGCAACGGACTTCATTGATGGAATCTAGCTCCTGCAGCCCCATGGGCTCCTCAAGTTTTTCTAGGCCCCAGAGTGCCATTTGCCATTCACTTATGAGACTGAAACTGGTTGTGAATACCTGGCTATCCACCGGAAAGATGGCCTATATGGGTTAGGCTCCCTCGTGAGCCTTCCTTTGCCCTGCAACCAGGCAATGATGTATATGCTCTTGTCTTTGCAAACTGAGCATTAGAGATGGCTGTTATAATTCCAGCTGATGTAATAGATGTGGTCAGGGCACAAGCTACCCAGTCACCCACGCTCCAGACAAGCACTTCACTAAGCAGCATATTTTGGGCTGTAGGGTACCAGGCGGTTATGCTCATATGCATTGTGTGTCCTTTGAACAACACTACCAGCTCTATTAGACAGGAGGTCAGCCCATTCTCCAACATCTGCCACATCTCTGACACATGACTTCATCATTATAGGAAGACCAGTCAATGTCCAGTCAGGTTCTTTGTGCCCCTACACACCAGACACCACAAAGTCCCTTCACCTCACCCCAACACTGGCTTCCATAATCACTGCCAGGAACTTGGGTTTGGCTGTGTAGAATGGATTATCTCTGGTCACATGAACTCTCATAAGACTATCATTCTTCTACTTGATGAAATTTGCTCTGATGCAGTACTTGGGAAAGAACTTAAAGAACCTGTAGCTTGTTTGGGGTATTGGGTGTGCAGTGAAAACCTCCCAAGGCTCCAGATCCCAGCCTCTGGGAAACAGGTACTGTTTACACTTTGATATGTGTGTGTGTGTGTGTGTGTGTGTGTGTGTGTGTGTGTGTGCGTGTATGTAACATTATGTATATGTACATATACATAATATATATTCTAGTAATATATATTACAGAAAGATGAGAGAACAAATATATGTGAGTGTGTGGGTATGTGTGTGCACATATGTGTGCAAGTGTATGTGTGTGTGTGCATGGGTGTGTATATGCATGTGTGCATGTTCATGTGTGCATGTGTGTTCGTGTGTGTGTGTGTGTGTGTGTGTGTATGTGCACACACGCGCGTGCGGTGTGTGTATATGCTCTCTTTTTATATTTGTTTGTCTGTTGTTCTCTTGAGACAGAGTTTCACTATGACACTGGCTGGACTGGAACTATATAGGCCAGGCTGATCTCCTGCTGCTATTTGCCAAGTGCTGAGACTTAATGTTGCCTTAAAACACTAACTGGTAACTCTAAGGAGGTAGGGGCAGGGGTACTTTGTCCATGATGTGTCCCTCACCCCGAGTACATAGTAGGTCTTGTACATAGTGGGTGTTCAGTAACTATTTGTTGACTGAATAGCTAAACCAATGACCTACAATTGCTTCCCCTCCCATCATCTGATAATTTATCACACACACTTGTGTTGTTTCTTCTGCTGTGGAATCAGAGAGAATGGAACAGGGAAAAGAGATAATAGGTGTCTAAATGTAAGTTGGCTTATTAAGACAGAATTAAAACCATCCAGAAGGAAGTTGCTAAAGGAAAAAGGCACCCTGTCACAATTTGACCAGTGAGCAGTGTGACATTTCTGTAGGATAATTGGTTGTCACATTGTTCCTCTGAAATTGTAAAACTGAGCCCTGAAGGAATCAATTACCCATGATAGGGTCATGAAACCTGATCGTTAACATACTGAGACCTTTTCTAAACATCCTTATCAAATAGCCCTGTGCTTTGTGTATCTACCTGAACGCTGGAACCACTTGGGAGATTTCATTTTAAAACACAGATATCTTGCCACACTCCCTGACATTTAACTTAGTCACCTTAGATTTGGAATCTGAAAATCTGGGCTGGGGGAAGGACAGCTATAATAGGAGCTACACTACCTTGCTGTTCAAAAAATAAGCAAAGGCTGCCATTCCTCTTCCTGACACAGTCACACATGGGGGCATGTAAAAAAGACACAGGTACTAGCCTGAAGGGGCTCCAACTGGACAAGTTGGGATAGCTTGAACATTAACATGGGTACCAGTCTTAGACTACTTTTCATTAAATAAGATATGAATCTACATTCCCATACTATCATACAGAAAGACAGTAAACATAAGATGGATATGAAACACATTGCTGTACTTGTGCATGCCTAAGCACACAGAGTAGGACCTGGGTTACCATTAAACTTGATCAGCTGATGATGGTGGATGTTAAATTTGAGTTGAAACATTAGGTGCCCTAAGTTATGTACATACTCTCTTCCATTATTAATTGGAGCTAGCATCCAAAATGATGGGTTTCTATATGGAATTTTCACACACATTTCATTATACTTTGTTCTAATTTGTTCCCCCATGCCCAAGGTCCTTCTCCAAGCTTCCTGCCCATCTCTGGTTGGTTTCCTCCCTCCCTCCAGATAGTTCCTGGATGCACAATTGTGGTTTTGTCTCATGTATACCCCAGTACCCTCTTTATCACTTCTTCTATAGGTTATCTTCCTTCC